>QYTT01093840.1:0-29130 GCA_006980735.1 Dasypogon diadema | reverse complement strand
ATTGTAGATGTGTTAATCATTAGCTCGAAGTGAGGTAGGATATCTTGTCATCTTTTGTAAATGAAGTTTATTGCAAAGGTATTAATGTTTACATTAGAGATTCATACCTAGGCACACAAACTGTGCCCAGCTCAGGAAAAACTTTATATTGCACGCATTGTACCTTCTCGGTTGAAGGGGAAATTGCGAATTATTTTATAATGTTTAATCTGCAACATACCATTGCCTTTGCAATTCTTGTTAATGGAAATATATAAAACAGTGTGTCCCTTTTCTGAATTTGACCGCGTGCCAGCAGATTAGGTAGAATTTAAATGTTGTAGGGCTTTGGTGTAAGCATGTAGAATTAAAATTGTTGCTTGATAAAAGAAGCTGGGTGGGACGGGAAATAAAATCATGTTTACGACGAAGCCCAAGCTCAAAGAAAACCATAGCCTTAATCGAAATTAAAGGAAAGCAGCATTAATAGTATGTCACCGATGGCTTGGTGGACACTGATGTCTATGAATAGTTAAAATTCTTCTGCTGTCAGCAGAATAATCTAGAAGCTATTAGGCGTTGCAACAATTAAGTGGTTCGAGGTTCACTTTGTAATAGGTAAGTCCATTTGCAACATTTGTCATGAAACAGATGAAGCTCTTATCTGCGGCTGACCCTTAACGAGTAACATCGGCGGTTCAAAGTCGATAGAAATAACAAAATATGCTAATCTGTTCCATATTCTAAAAGAAAATCACAAACTGAGTTTTTTTTGTTGACACATTTCAGTGAATGTGAAAATGAAATTGTCTAGGAATTCACAGTGCCCAAATCTGACTGGTGTATAATGGCAAAAGCCGTGACTGGAGAGGAGATAAGGTGAGCAATAACAATCTTCTCACCATTTAATTTTTTGGGACCGAGAAACGAGGAAAACTTGGTAATGTGACACTTGTATAGGATATTCAAAGCCTGTCTAGAGCGGATACAGAGTGTTTCCATCATCTTTTCTGATTGGGAGACATTGGCTAACACTCAGGATGTGAGTAAGCAGAGGTTGACAACAAGAAGATATACTATCGTCCAACGAATGGTGAACCAGAAGAGAGCTCGTAACGTAAAAACAGCCGCTGATTTTGGAGCTGGAACCGAAATAATTGTACCTGGACATTTTTTTACCCGGTTGTTGCGTACCGTTTAAAAAACAGAGTAAAAAAGAAACACATGAAAAAATATAAAATAAATGAATCGCGTAAAAGTGTAAAAGCAAATAAATGGGCCAAAAGAGTAAATCGCGTAGAGGAAGTATCTTTTAGTTTTTTCTTTAAGCATTCTGGGTAGCGGTCATGTATATAATTCGTACTGGTATATACATATACAACTGGTATTCGTGTTAAGCAAAATGGATTGAAAAGCTCGTAACGGAAAGTAAATGGTGTAAAAATCGCGCAAAACAAAGCAATTGGGTGAAAATAACGCATAAAAGCAAGTAAATGTACATGTTTTCATGACTATTTCATACAACTGTCAAAAATGGATCCGTCACCTTGAATTCATAAAAGCTGATATGATATTTGTAAACAGCAATCCCAAAATCCATTATATTCGCCATTTTGTAAATATTCCATTGGCATTTAGAAAGTCTTGTCCGGTGTATTAGATCCGCGATTTTGAACTTCAAAAGTCCGACACTAGATTCGAAATCAGCGACTTGGAAAAGCTACTTAAGCGTATATTCAGGACGGTTGCAAAAGCTATTGAAAAAATTGACACTTCCGACCACCATTCATTTTGAATTCTTAAAAGTTAGAATCAAATTCATAATCAATAAGTCCAAATACTTATACAGGGTGCTTGGTGCATCGTTTGCTAAATTGAATTGGACGAAAGGGTCATAGAGCCCACCTCTGGGGTTCCGCAGGGTAGTCACCTTTGCTCTCTTATTTTTATCCTTTCCATTGATAACATCGCACATCTTTTATGGCATCCCAGTGTTTTGATTTATGCTGAAGCTATGAAGATTTTCTCCTTTATCAATAATATCGGTGACTGCGCTTCTCTCCAGCAGGACTTAAATATTTTTTATTCTTGGTGCGGACACAATAACTTGGAGCTCAACATAAGTAAATGTGAGGTCATGTCGTTCTTCAGGAAGCGCGATGCTATCAGTTATGGCTACACGTTTGCGACAAACAGCATTGCTTGTGTGTATCCCAGGTCTGGAATCCTTTCTATGCCGTATTGAGTCTGTTCAACGCAAATTCGTTAGATTTGCAGTTAGAGATCTCTTCCGGAACGAGCCTATTCTTCCACCTTATCACGAATGGCTTAATATTATTGGTTTGATTTCGCTGGAAAAGCGACGGGAAGTTGCTGACATAGTTTTTATCCACCAGTTTTTGAATGCTGACATTGACTTTATCCTACTGTAAGCATGAGCCTATTCATCTGGTCTTGTGATTCTTTGATTGAGTGTTGGTATTATTTGATTAATTTTTGTGTTATTTTATTGGTATGATCCCACTGACAGTTACATGTCTTTCATGCTTGTCGGGGAGCCTACTCTTAACACATTTCTAGTGAAATGTATGAACGCTTATACGGAAATAGGTAAATGATTCTTGGCTTCCAGCTGAGAAGTGCGCCTTGTAGACTAGAAAGGAAAACCTATATTATAAAAAAAATTGTAAACGAGCTAAAATAGAGAAAAGTTTGTATGATATAAATTGGAATTTAATCAAGAACGCTTTACTCCCGTACAAATGTCAATTAACTTGTTTTAATATTGATCAATTTAAAAAAGTTAAAAATGAATTATTTGATGTTAATATCGAAAATCAATTTTATGAAACGTGTACTGAACAGTTAATTTTGGTGTCACAATACGTAACTACATCTATTATCATAGATTATTTACAGGAAACCTTTTAATACCCTTACATATTTAAATATTGATTGCTGTGTTGTTAGTATTTTAAAATTTGTACTTCCGGGTACGGGTTACATCTACTTCCACATTACACTTATAAGAGAAAATTGTTGAGGTCAGTTCAAAAGAATATTCCCACATAAATTCAAAACGAAGCATTAAATAAATTTAACGAGATTTTAATAATAGTGCTTTCATTCTTTGAGCTTCCATTAAAGTTAAATATGGAGACTTTTATACCACAAGCCCTGCCTTGATACACAGCAGCAAATAAATTCCAATTAATATTCATTTGAGCAGGGAACGATCAAGTGTGCTGCAATACTGCAAATGGCTCAAGAGTTTTTAGGGATAGTGAAATTAATTAACGTTAAGAGCTTAAAAGAGAAGAGCACATAAGTGGTCGAAAGCAGGATACAAAGTCAGTGAGGCAACTACGTTTATTTACGCTGCTTTGCACAATGCCAAGGACTGGTTAATTAATTATTATTCTACTATTTTATTTAATGAAATTAAGTCTAAATGCAGCCCTTTTGCTTCAGAAGATTTAAATAACAAAATTGTGTATGTTTGGGAAAATTCTAAAGGTGAATCATCAAGCTATGGAGCAAATTATTTGCCTAACCAATATTGATTAATTATTAAATTATTTTTTAAAGTCGTGATAAGTTCGCTAGATTCGAACTTGGGTCTTGTGAAACTTCTAGGTAAGATTTTCGTTGACATAGGGGCTGCTCTTGACTTGAAAAATTCACAAATATTTATTCTTTTAGACTTTTCCGAAAGCTTTGATTTTCTTGATTACTCTTATTTGATTGGCGAAAGTTCTCTGCTAAATTTAAGTTCAGTCCTATTGTAATCACAGTTTTAGAGTTTTTCAGGAAGATTTGTGTAGATTGAGGCCGGTTAAACAACCTCTTCTTTATTTTTAAATTAGAGATACGTGCTGAATAGATCAGTTCTTGGTTTGTTTCTATTTAGTCTAGTCCCAATGACTGCCTTAGGATTCTCTGTACCTACAGGTGCATATTACGGAAATTAATAACTTGGTCCATGGTCCAGAAGATCATTGAAAAGAGACCAGCATCACTCGTTTTCGTGAAGCAACCCCTGACAAAATTTCAGAGTTTTCTCCTTATCAGATTTAAATATTGCCTGAACAGGCTGAAAATGATAAGGATGAGTTCCGTTGGGATCGTAGAATTCTGTGAGAAGTTGGCTGAGATATTCTAGTTCTTAAGGCGATATTTCGAGGGTGCTTAGCCTCGGATTATCTTCAACAAGATCCAGAATACGGTCATCTGACGGTCTGCTCCTTTGTTCGCCCCAATCGATAGTTCGAACTATTCGATCCTGTTTCAGCCAACCTTCTGCACACAGCATCAAAAGGAAGAAGCATATTCTCCATTTGCGAATGCCGAAGTATTCATTTAAGGAAATGAAAACCAACACCGAAATCCTAGTCAAATCCGGAAGAGTCAAATTCAAAGTAAAACCGAAGTCCTAAACAAATCCAATACCCCAGCCAAAGCCGAAATCCCAGCGATAGAAAAATAATTAAGAACCACTGAACGTTGCAGTAATTAAAGGGTTGGGTATAATCAATATAACTAGTTGTAATATTTAACATAAAAGAGATAGGGGCTTCATCATCGGCTTTGGTCCTGTATGGGTCAATTAAATCAGTAATTATTATCTACTCTCTAAAACTAATTAAAATTAGTAATATGGCATTTGAAAAGAGATCATATATCTTTTAACTGGTACAAATTATTTTAGCATCAACTTCAATAGCCGAAGAATGTAATCATACAACACACAACATGAAGAATAACTTCCATGACTTTTAAATCCTCAAAGATTTGTGGACTTCAATAGTCAACAGAAAAGCAATATGTCCTGCCCTTACTGAAATTTATCTCAAAATGTGTCGGGTAAAAATCCAAGAACTATGGGCATCGATTTTCATTGCTTCTATTGTCTTCTTGTCAAATTCTCAAAGAGCGTTGTCACCAAAATATAAAAATAAAATCAACATTTTAAAATTTCAACGAATTGATTTTTCGTGGTCTGAAAAAGACAAGAAGATAAAAAACGATTAAATTCGTTTCTTAATTGCGAACGAAGAGAGCTGAAATCTAATCCTTGAAGAAATCACTGCTATGTACATATACCCTTCTTTTCAATACGCTTCAGTCAAGTAGAAAAAAATTGGTATTCGGTGTGCAATTGTTCAACATTGGATTTAATGGTGCAAAAAGTTCTGTGCAATAAAAGTAGTTACGTTCCGTTTCGTTACCCTTTGTTTTCAAGATGAAAATTGCCTTGGCTTCGTATATTCGTAGATTGAAGTGAAATTAGGTGTGTCGTGAAAAAAGCCTTCAGGAACTTTTGGTGATAGTACGAAAGGAATTTCATGTTCAAGTGAATATGATCTAGTGAGCTTTGAATCCGATTGGATTTTCCTGGTACTGGAAATTTGATTCAAGTATTCATGTACGGTTTTGTTAAAAGTTTTCTAGAAAGTAATTTTGACTTTTGAGAGGAAGTATGTGTGCGGATATAGGAACAGGCTAGGTGAAATTCAACAAAAATGTTCCATTAGCATAGAAACTTCGTTATGTTGAATCAATTTATAAAAAGGCACTATCCTTGGGCTGTCACTTAAATGTTGCAAAGTTCAATCTGTTTCCTTAATGAGGTCTTATATCCAGCTTTTACGTCGCCCTCACAAGTTTGGAAATGAAAGCATCTGAAAGCAATTCTTTATCCGGCCCATACACGCTATGACTGGTCTTAAACACTGAGTCTAGCCGCAAGATAATCATATCGTGGAGCAGTTTGGCAGACCAATTTGATAGGCTGAGTAACAGTCCCAGAAACCAAAAGTTTTTGATTTTTTGGGGGTGGAGTCAATAGTCTAATACCGACTATTTTCCATCGTTTGTGGCGGTGTTTGAAAAACTTTCTGAGAAATTTCTAAGCGAGCGAGTTTTCTGTATTTAAATTAACACATTCAGCCTGGCGATTTTTAGCGAGCGAGCTTTCTCATGTTGCATTTAATTCATCGTGTCATGTTCTCTTAAAGTTCTCGCGTATGTTACCGGTGATACACGCCGTGTTGAATATGGTAAATATGTTTGGTGCGATAAGAGGTTATTAAAACTTCTTTCGTTTTTGTTTGTGAAAGCTCTTGATTGGAGCGCCGTTATTTCCCAGCTAACCAGTCTTTTTGCCAAATGGTTGTTTTTATATCCGATATTATAAGTTTAAACTGAGGCCTCTAATTCCTAACAATGTTTATGATACAAAGAAATAAACTATGTACTCATTAATGGAAAACAAAAAGAAAATTAAAAAGTCAAGTTCAAAAATGGGTTAAATCGGACAACACTTTCATAAAGTTGCCATATGAAACCTTCAGTTACATCAAATATCAAATTATATCAGGGAGTTACCATATGTAATTTTTAGATGTAGAGTATGTTATGAGTATATATATGTGGGAACTCAAATGCGCACAGCCCCATATACCTGTCATTAAGGTTACATATAAACACCACGGAACGCCATTCCTTTTTATGATCAGAAGATGTGACAGATACCGCTCTCATTTGCTCTCTCAAGAAGAAGCTGCCAATGGAGACGGACACGACGATCGTGACTCCAGTAGAAGTCATTTTTAATTTGAAGTATAATTTCTTAATTTAAGCCCATCTTAAATTATTGTTAAATAATAAACTGGAACTACATTGTTGTTAATTGTTTTCATCCAACAATCCTTAAAAATTCTGCATACTACTTATATAATTTTCCTAATTAATCTATGTGTCGGTCATTCCGTTCTGAATTATATACACCGGCAAAAAGTTAATGGGACTGTAAATCCCAATGTCGTGGATTCGAACCCTGCGTTGTGCGACTCAATTTTATTCTTTTTAAGTGAAACTTCTATTGCAACGTTAGCGTGTCAGAAAAATGCCAAGACGGGGTTCAAAATGAAACCCTTAAGCGATAATCGATCGTCAGAATCGATCAGCAATTAGCATCATCAGTACTAAGACCGGTTGTTTTTTTTTAAAATAAGTTTTACTCCTAACCGAAAAGGCGCACTTCCCAATGGGGGTACCGAGAAACACTTAACTATCTGTTATATATAATAACTGTTAGTAAGGTTACATCCAATTTGAAAAGATTATAAAATTAGTATATTAATATTTGCGAACACAACAAAAAAATTATAAGACTGAATTAAGAATAGTATAACTATTATTAATCGTTTGAGATGGCGCTCGTTTCACGAACAAAACTCAAATGGTTAAGAAATTTCGCTATAAATTCAACCATCTCGCGTTGATTTCATATGTTGGACAGCGTAGAAGTAACAACCTGAAAAATACAGTGAGCGAATAAAGCTTTCAAGTTCATCGCTTGGGCGTGGTATGAATGTTGCGAATCGAACCAAATTTCAGGGGAAGATTGTGTGTGAATGAAAAAATTTTAAATTTTTTATTAGAAAGGGTCAAAATTATTTACACTATTAGTTTGCTAAGGCTTCAAAGTTCTCAATGATATCTTACTTTCTTCCCCAGGCCTTATAGTTTTGACGCCAAGGCGAGTTGAATGAAATAATTTTTCATATCCCCATAAGAAGGAATGCAAAAAGAAGTGCGAATCTCATTGTTATTAGACATTCAGAGATTTGCTTGTCTTGGACTGGAACTAGAGAAGGAAATGAGAGGTGGCATTTGGGCTTTTAAGGAGTAGGCTGTACATGTCAGAGCAATGACTCCAACGAGCCAGGACATCTCTTAGTAGGCACGAAAATATCCTTTCTGACCACCCAACCAACAAGATGAGAGGCTGGCGTAAGGCAGGTCTCGCTCTCAGGAAGCTTCGTCATGATCCTCGCCGTAATTCGTAAAATTTAATCAATGAAAAGCCGCTTACTTAAAAAAATCTCCACCATTATCAGAAGCATTAACCGGCAAACTACATATCTTCTTCTTTTTCGTTTATCTTTTCGTCAAAAAAGGAGTTACAACGTTCTGAATTGGAAATGTTTCCATTTAAAATATGGAAAATGCTGTGATATATCCAGGTCAATGTCGATCGATGATTTAATTAGCACAAAATCAGTCCACGTTTGGTCAATCCCGTAGAGGGCTTCCATAAAAAAAGTGTAGCACAGAATACAGACTAAACCGAAAATTCTGTTAAGAACAAATCAATGCTTCCACACTTTGATCGCAACATTCCAATGAAGCAAATCACACTATGAGTCAGTCATCAGAAAACAGCAGATTGAGGTACATGGAGTAATTTGATGCAGTGTAGGATGTCCTAGAAGAAAAACTACAATATTCGCACTTGCAGAGTTATCGGATTTAGTCTACGTAATATAGTTATTATCATTAATACTGCTGAGGGCTTCATAGCATAAAGGATCATACCATGAAAAAGAGAAAAATGACAATATATTTATAATAGGGACCTTTAAAACGCAAAGAAATTGTATCTTTTCAAAAGTATAGCGTCATTTAAATTTTAAGCTCACCCATTCTGATTCTCACCACTCTGGTTCTCTATTGAGCTAGTGACAGAGCTTATACTGGTATCGATTCTACTGTGATTCTACCAAGCGGATAGCTTTAAGTGGATAGTATTTAAGTAATGGAGGTTAATTTATCATCTATGGTAGGAGAAATTATAAATTCCTTTTTTGAGAATTACCTATACATGTGAAAGTCACCTTTTATTCAGTCATAGGTTTGTGAGATCACCGTTAAATCCAAGTATGTTATATGCGGCTGGTTAAATCATAATTAAAATAGTTTCAAAATAGTCAAGACGTTTATCAAGTGTATCTTAGTCGAATTGTTTGTAAACTTATGTATTAATTTTAAGATGAAAAAGAATCTGTGGTTTTCGATAAACTATTCCACCCACAGTCAAACACAAATTTCTAATTAAAATAGTATCGATGTACAGAACAGTCGTGTTCACATAATTATTTCAGAACTCTCCACTGTTAGTTAGAATTTAGGGCAATTGTTAAACATTTCTGAAAAATTTAAAAATTTAACAAAACTATCTGACCAGTGGAAACTGGCGTCAATATTAAAGGGAATCTGTTCTCGCCTGACATTTTAAGAGTAATTAGAGAAAAATCAGATTTAAATTACAACTAATCACTTACCTGCATATTCCACGTCCTCGGCCTCTGCTGCTGCTGCTGTTGCTGTTGCTGACTTTTTAATCCATTAGGGTTTGTTGAAACAGTAACTTGTGCACTAGCCTGCTTAGTTTGCTGCATAATTTGACTAATGAGATCCAATTGTTGTCGAGTGAGGCCCTCATTACCAGTCCTGGCAGGTGAGCTGGGTGAGGATGGTTTGGAATTCCCAGCATCTCCGTTATTAATGTATTGTATACAGGTAGCTCCGTGAGGCGAACTGGCATCACCTTGGTAAGATGAAATTGCTCTTATAATTACATCTAATTAAGATTAATTTTGTAACGTAGATAAAAGGAACTATTTTGCAGGTAGGAATAATTTTCCTCAATTATTCGAATCAATAAACCAAAGTGCGCTATTAGGTAGATACTTTGAAAATTGCAAGATGTAACCTATCACAGCCAGAGATAAAATTTACCCCTGCTAAATTTCTTACCACTTGCGGTTGCGGGAGATAAACTAAGCCCAGTTGGTGGTCCGGTCGATGGTGATAACGACTGGTTGGGGGTTGACGGTGTCATTGCAAGAGAGCTGTGGTGGTTTTCAGTATGTCTTCTTAATGATCGCGCATCACAGTAGGATTTACCACAACCTTCAGCTTTACATTCGTAGGGTTTCTTATTTCGATGTGTAAGCATGTGACCATTTCTGCAAAAGAGTAAAGTAGTTAATTGTAATTTACATCTCACGCAACATGTGCAATTTTTTATAAATGATACTTACAAATGGTCTTGTCTTTTAAAGGCTTTGGAACACATAGCACAGACGTATTTCCTTTCATCACTATGGGTCAGCTTGTGCTTTGCAAGGGCGGATGCATTTCCGAAAACTTTGCTACAAACCTAGAAAAATATAAAAGTTGGGATATTACAATACTTTCAGATTCCGGGAAATATAAATTACATCACAATTCTCTTATTCAGTAAAAAAGGCAACCAATTTATAAAAGGTCCAAGATGAATTTCAGGTATTTTAAATTTATTCCCAACTCATAAAGCATTTTTGGGTCAATATTGAGAAAAGGGTATATATGTATTTCCGTAAATTATTTTTACTGCTTGGGCGGACCAATATATAGATGTGGATGCATTGAAAGATTTTGTAGTTTGAATTCAATCTTTGAATGAAAAAGGATGAATAGCAGAGGTTCATGGAATTGAAAGAAATGTCTAGAGAATATGTTGTTGTTGTGTTCCATTTCATTTTCTTAAAAATCTTTTCTTGGGTGAGAAGTTTAGCTCAAGTAGGTGTGCAGCTTCGAAATGACAGGATTAGATGAATAATAAGTATCTGTGAAAAGAGTTTTGAGGTATGATCTAAAGAGGTATGAGTCTAAAGTGAACAAATCTCGAGGCAGAGATGGACAATATTTAAGTAAAAAAGTACTTAAATACTAACTTTTATACATTTGCATTACATAAGACTAATACTTAAATACATTTGAATCCCCTAATTAGTACTTGTAATATAAGTAAAAAGAAGCCACTTGCACTTAAGCTTAACTTTGTGCTTAAGTACCAAGATCTTTACTTAAATCTTTCTGAGTCTATTAAGTACTTACATATACATGTACGAGCATTTCAATTCATCGCAACATGTAGTAGTAATTTTGACAGCATTGTGATAAATACCAAAGTATCATCGTAATAGCAATTTGCATCTTTCATGAGAGTATTGACTGGCGGCTAAAAACCAAAAGAAAATTCCGAAGTAACTTATACAGCCATCCATTGTTGGTCTGTTTAACTTTGACCTTATATTATTCAGTATTAAATATAGAAGTGAACGCTAAAGTTTTAGATAAAGTTTTGGATAACGTGTGAACTATGAGTTGTATCCTACTCGTGGTTCCTCTGCTATAATTAAACCCGATGGATATAAATAACTTCAATAATCAATCCCAAACCCTAAGGTGTGAACTATCTTGCCCAAAGATGCATGGCTGAGAGAACACTCAGTCTAATTCCCGATTTTATTTAGGCTTGTGGTGGTAATCAGCTTCAGCCACTCTTTACAGTTATTTTCTGACATCAAAATATCCCCTTTTGGTGATCAATGTGGCCCCATAAAGACTCTTCCGAGGAATAAGTCCCTACAATATTGGTAATGCGATAGAGATCGAATTCCAGAAAAAACAAGATCTGCTGTATCTTCTAAGGATTACAAGCCCCATCCTAAACTTTTTTCAGCTACCAGGTAGAGAATGAAATAGCTCTTACAACGGGCCTTTTCTAAT
Source organism: Dasypogon diadema (assembly GCA_006980735.1). Taxonomy (NCBI): domain Eukaryota; kingdom Metazoa; phylum Arthropoda; class Insecta; order Diptera; family Asilidae; genus Dasypogon; species Dasypogon diadema. The sequence goes on along the minus strand of QYTT01093840.1, from coordinate 17,748 downwards.
TAGGAAACATAGAAAACTGCGTTATTTCCAATAAGAAAGAGGAATGAAGGAATTCTGAAAAAAATGGGTCTGCTCTGATAATTCTATTAAAAAAACACAAACGGAAAATCCATATAAAAAGAAAGTTTCCCGGACAAATATTTGAGCACGGACAAAATTAGGACTATACAGACAGTCTAATCTAAAAAAAAATTGCGGAGCGAAAGCACGGCTCTACCAGGGCCAGGAGTCAGCAATCCCTCCAGGGTGGATGGCTCTTACTTGAGCCAAGCTTTATAGCTAAAAGGTATAATCAAGGAAATTAAACCCTAGAACAGTGCTTCTCTGAAGGTGGTGAAGGAAGATTTAATTTGTCGGCCACAGATCATGATTGAGTACTTTGCTCAGTGTGAGTCAGACATCACACGACTGATCCTTGATCTGATTGGCGGTAAAAACGAGAGTTTAAGAGTTTCAGAGTGCAAAATTCCATGCTTTTGGTGGATCCTCACTCAGCGGCCACGCGCAAGAAAATGGGATACAGAATCAGCTACAAATTTGGTACTGTCCAGCTGAAGCCCAGGAGAGGGACTCAAGTTAAGGAGCCTACACGAAAAAGCTCCCAAGGTATGCACAGGAATCCGAATGCCGATCCGAAAGAAAATACAGGCAACAACAAGAGTATTCTGAAAGAGAGTAAGCATAAAATCTTAGAAGGGTCACTATCAAGTACCAAAAAAAGGAATTATCGCACCACATTGTATGGGCCAGCACTAACACCAACGGTAGAGGAGAGTGCCTATTTGATTTCATTTTACCTTAAAACTTGGAAATAGTAAACAAGGGTAACACTACAACACTGCTAGAGAGGAACTATTAAATTTAACCATGCTTACTGCTTTCACATTTAAGTTGAAACACGTAGGGTAGGTACACGGGCTGGGGACTTTATCGGGGTTTCTTCAGGGCCACGATTACTTTTTTAGGCAATACGAAATCGGCACTACTGGGGAGCTGGACAAGAAAGAAACTTAGTAGAACAGAGAGCTTGATAGAAAACGAATAGAGATCAGAAAACTTGATCATATTTATTTTATTTCTACTTCTGTCGACTGTAACAAATGAACTTCTTGTGAAATTAAGGACTCAAGCTTCAATGTCTACGCGTACGATTTTCACGCTTCACTGCCAGAACTTGGACACTGAAACCAGAGATAATGTAATGGTTGCATATCTTAGGAGTCGAACTCATGGTCACTTACGCAGCTCTCGCATGGTCTATATAAATATTCTTTAAAAATGTTCTGCATACATTATTCTAGTAACTGAGACTAAAATCAGCCGCAATTAATGTTTGCCTAAGTTTAACTCGTGATTAACTGATAAGCGTTTATTGTGGCTCATAAGCCAGTTTCGCAAGGGATTAATATGGATTTCAAACCACTGTGTCTGGAGAAACTTGTCGTGAGTAGTAGTAGCTAGCTATGATGATGAATCGCTTAATCCCCTACGATTATTACTATTATTATTAATAACATTGGGTTTAGTTCACTCAAATATTTCTATTGCTCCCTTTCATTGTTTTGTAAGGACTAATATTTTAGTATCTTGCGGTTAGCAGAAAATACTAAACTATTGGTAAGCACTTGTTGTATTCGAATCTGGGACCCTACCATCATGGATACGCAAATCCAAGTTCTTTAATATTGACAGCACAACACCAATTAAGAGAACGAATACTTTAGTTAGTAATGTGTGAGGAGGCATTATAAGCATGAAGGCGTCTGTTTTCCGAGCGATATCGGTATCCTCCTCGAAACAAATTTTTTAAAAATATACCTTTCGGATAATATTGGAAATATTTCATCTGAATGAAATTTGCAAATGTGTGAAATGGTTTCACAAGAAAAGTCATACATTCTGTCATGAAAATTCCGCGTGACTAGCGTGGAAAAAAATTTTAAATTAAAATTAATAATACACTGGTTTCCATAAATGATAACTTTTTCGAAAAACCATAGCGAAATTGTTTCTCAGTGTCAGGGAGCAATAAAGAGTGCTTAATAAATTGCAAAGCAAAGGGAGGTGAGATCATATTAAAATTCTACGGGTATGCAATTCCACTGGCTTTTCATCCTTTATGCTGTAATATCTCATTTTATCTAAGTCGTTAAGTTTCATCTGGAAATACTTTGTTTATTTGAAAAAGAGATAAAAGTCAGCATAAAATGAAACTGTATAAAAAATTTCAAAGCTCGGAATAGAAGAGAAATACGTCCAGTGAAAATACACGAATAACTGATGTCTGATTACTCTTCCCATGGAAAGAAAACTGAGATGAAATTGCACAGCAAGTGGAAATATGTATGCACGAAGTAATATTAAATTTGTGATTTTTTAAAATGGCTGTGGGAATTGCATAAAATATAAACATTTTACAGAGAAATTTTTCGAAATTATGAGAAATATTATTCAGAACGAATATGAAAATTTAACTCCAAGGGCTTCTATACGGAAAACATTTTTCTGTTCGTATGAGGATTATTTGTTCTGGCACAAGCTTTACATGTGCGATTCAATTGGACATGTGTAGCTAAACAAGAGTAGTTTCCAATTTATCTTTTTTTAAATATTGTTGTAAAATTTTTGAAATTACCAATATTAGTTCACTAAAAAAACTCTTGTTTTCTGAATAAAATATAAATGACAAACTTTCATTTTTATTGATTGTAATAATTAAAAAATTTAATTTTAGTTTGTAAGATACGAGGGTTCGGAAAATTGTTAAGAGGTTAAAAATTTCTAATTTGGTGGCCACTTTAGTGTCCTTGAATTCAATTATTTCTAAAAGATTAAAGCAACCCACCTAAATCCTCCTACTTATTTCCTTCATTAGGAAGTGATTGCACTTGTTAAATTTTTTTTACGACGAATATAGTCAAGGCATTTGAGCTTATCCAAAAAGTTGTCAGTAACTTCGACAAACGGCATCCACGATCTTTTGCACTTAGTAAGTTTTGGGTCCCTTGTTATTATATATTTATTGTCAGGGCCGACAAATACAATTTTGGCATCACTTAAATCTTGTTTCAAAAATTTGAAGCCTAGCCCATCTCTGTTCATAGCTTTAAAAATTTAACAATTTCAATTTTATATGCAATGGTGGTGCTATTAACTTTTGAAATTTCAGCTTGAACTTTAGTTTAGTAGAGATTCATATCTTAATGCATTTTAACCAGGAATAAAAACAGTGTTAGGAGGCCACATTTCCCGAGATAAGGTTTACTTCATGTTCGGTTATCCCATTCACATAAAAAAACAACAATATTTTGTGTAAATCGTTTGTAATCTTAAAACTAAAGTAGCAATTTTGAAGTCAGTACAAATTGACCACTTTAATACCTGGCATTTAATTTTTTCTAATACCACTAATGGATCAAAACTAGAGGAGAATGTTGGGGCAGACATCCTCTATGAGAACTTTATGGTACAGACGGCATTGCATCTCGGGATTGAATATTGCGGTCGGCACAGGAAGCCAGGCAGCTATTAAAGCCCCGATGAAACCATTTGCAACATGCTAAGGGACCGCTAACATGTTCTTAACAATTTTCCCCTGAGCAGTGATCTAACTACTCTATGGATGCATGCCAGACAACAGTGGCATACACGGCAACGAGAAAGCGGATGAGTTGGCACGGGGAGGGGCCGCCTCGGATCCCCCCCCCCCTCTCCAACGGAGATGTCAACTAAGCATCTACTGGGGTGCAAAGCAGACTGGGCGAACAATCAACATGACCAACTGATCCTGTTTGCCAAAACGATCAAGGAACTGTATGACTAACTAAATGCCAACTCAACATCTAAACTTCCCCGATTAAATAATTAAATTCGGGACATAGTTTTCTAAAGGCATTGTACACCAACAAAGAGTCGGTCGCTCAAGCGATGCCAATTGTTGGGGGATACTGGGAGGAAACGGAGACTGCGTCACACTTTCTGTGCCACTGTTCGTCACTTTCGGCGAAAAGATTTAGACACCTGGGACTCCACTTCCTTGACAAACTGCATCAGGCAGGCGAAAGGGCGTGGAAGCGTATCCTGTCTTTCACTAGGTCGATTGGGTGGCTGAATTATTGACAAAATCCATCTTAATATACTTGGGTGGAGGAGCAATGGGCCTAAGTTGAAAGTACCCTCGCGGTCTCACACCCTTCAAAAAATATATACATATATCTTAATGGGTTTGTAAGTGAAAGTAAAGAAATAAACTATCTGTGATTTGCATGTTGTATAACTTTACAATGTAAACGATTTCTTAATACATACCAGAATTACTAAGTTGGCCATTTTGAGCAGTAAACTCTCTTTCAATTGCATTATTCAGCGTATTATCTCTCCGTTTAAAATATTTCGGTAATTCTGAATTCTGGTGTTAAAGTTAACTCCGTTTATATTCTATAAGTAATATTAATAAATTTAAAAATCGAAAAATCAGCAACCTTTGTACGATGATTTATGTGAGGGAATTAATTTATTAGGATTAATGTGTTTGTTTTGTAAAGGCAATTTTAAAATTGAAAAAATTGAATATAGATATGTCGAATTATACGAGAAATAAAAGCTTTTCATTACATCTCGATTCGCCCATTTTTACACAACTCATTTCTCAGAAGTGTTATAGGGAAAAAAATTATATATATATATGTATGCATAATTTGCAGATCATTCTAGGGTATTTTTTATTGACTTCAGTAACAAAGAATGGTACAATATATACGATAGAGTTTGTTGTGTTAAAATCAAAACACGAGGTCGGAATTTTTCTGAATTTGAAAAATTCTATTTTTCTCGTAGAAAAATAATTTAATCAAGAGATACGGCACCCAAGACTGAAGTGCTTTTCACAGAATTACAAAAAAAATAAGAAAGCAGGAGCAATGTTCATGGGTGGGCACAGCTGGATAAAAGACTTTTCACCTGCTGTGCGACTGTGAAAATCAATACAGCAGGCGACATGTATATAGATACAAACGAAGCACAGCAATCGTCTTAAAATTTTCAACTATTTCTGGAACGAAGCTAAGCGTCAATGTAATGAGAAGTAAGATATCTTTTATGAGTTTTATGGGCAAGCAATTTTTCTTTGAGAATATTGCATGTCAATAATACATGCCAATATCAAAAAGAAAATTATTGCTTCAGGGTATTAAGCAAGCGATGAAATACTAGGAAATGAGAATAATGTTCCAAGATGCTCGAAGAATTTTTATTTCCATATAAGGCATAAAGTTTCTGTGCCTTGGGCAAAGCTATGTACTCCTTTTATGCCTGCTGTTTGAAAGAACTTCTTGGCTTATTCGTGCTATTTTCCCTAAATACGAGATGACAATATCTTTTAATTTTTATTCAATGCTCCAAACTAAATTAAATGAAAGTTCTTACTATGTTCTGGACCCCTTGGAAGGAGAAAAATTGTTTACTGCATTGAAAGTAGAAATTTCTTTGAGAAAAAAAATTGTCTCAAGAATCTGTAAATTAAAATAATTATGTATAGTTAACGTCGATTTTGTTTTTTGGTTTGACAAATAAGAAAATGTCAAATTTATCTTATACGTCATATGGAAAATGAGGAGAGGTTTTTAATATTGAGTTCTTATATTACACATATCACACTTGTTAACAAGTGATGTAAGCTTTTTGAAGTCTGCGAAAATAATGAAATATTGTAGTTCAATGGGAGTTTAAAAAATGAATCCTTCAATATTCTTTGAGTTAAGTTTTCTTTAACTTTTTCTTATTATTTTTTTATTAACAATAAGCTAATAGCTTTCAAAATCAAAATTAAATGTCTCAAAACAAAAATAATGTATAATTTCCATTAATTCCTAGTTAATTGGCACACTAGTCTTAATCATGAAAAGTCGAATAAAATGTCAAAAATCAAGCAAAGCAAACGAATTGCGACATCTTTGCTTCGTCTTAATTTCGATTTGACATCAGACCAAGATCAAAAGACTTGGATTGGAATCGGCCCTAAGTTTTTAAATTATATATATGTAGGTTCTGTTTACCTTTATACGGGTTTAGGGGAAACGAATACAAAGCGCGTGATTTGAAAATTCACTAATTTTATTTAATTCAATTACACGATGAAATTATGTTAGAGGATTAACGCGGGACTTCTCCTTCCTTCTTCTCCACTGTCACCGGAAAACAGTGCCAACCGCCCGCAACAAAAGTCACAACCGCTACTGGGTGCGCTCGAAATTCAGATTCCTACATATATATTATTATATTAAACCAGAGCAGAGCAACAAATGCAAAAATTCCCTTTATGAGTGGTTAGAGGATGTTTGATCCCTGTGTAACCAACAAATTTCCATGATATGTTAAATTTTAACATTATATTAACAAGTTCATCAAAAACCGATTTCTACAAAATGCTATAGCTAAAAATAAAAAAAAACAGCAAGCAGATGTAGAGAGTAACCTTAACGAAGCTAATCTTTGATTTGTGCTCCTGGACAAATGGAAGTCAAGAGACGTTGAATTATCGACTCATTCATGTCGTATTTAGTACGATGGTACGACATGTGCAAGAAATCGTGATCCCTCAAAAGGCAGGCTGGGGCAGAAATGTTGAAGGAGGCCAACAATTCCAGAGAGTTGGGAACCTCGTATGATAGTTGAAATCCCTTAATCTACAATAAATTGCAATTGTCTGGCACTTTATATATATATATATCACCCGCGTTTGATTCTTCACGTTATAAATTTATTCGGACTTCACTGAACCGTAGTGTGGTGTGGCGTGGCGATGCAAGTGGAAAAACAATCTTCTCCTCGAACTGGATATTGAGATAGAAATGTCCTTCACGGTAATTATATTACAAAACGGGACTGATTTATTTATTCGATACGGCTGTAAAATTCTTGGTTTGAAATTAGATAACAAAGAATGGAAATAATGCACGAAGAACACATGTAATGATTGATATTACAAAACAGGTCAACAGGTGTCAATGTTACTCTCATAAAAAATCATCGCAGTTATAAAAGGAGAGCCAATTATTGGTTTAAGAAAAGCCAGCTTTCTTAAGAAGTAATAATTACTCTGAAATGTAGAAGATAAGGCTACCGGACAGAACATTAAGAGCAGGCAACAACTGAGAAAAAAGGTTTCGCTATGATAAGTCTAAGGGACTAGTGAGTCTTATTTAACTGCTTTTACACGATATTTTTGTACGTTTAATTTACTTATATATATATATATATAAGCCATTTATGTGGATTAAATATATTTTAAATTTCGTAAATACAAATTCCTTTAAAATAAGCTTCTACGAGTAATCAAACAGTTGCAGTTCATTCTGCATTAGACAAAAGAGAAGAAGTATTACCTGCAAGAGTTAAAAATCATATCAAAGTCATTGGAAAAGGATAAAGGAATAGTGTGGCAGTGAGTGTGGAAGCATATTTGAGGCAAGACTAAAAACGATTGACTTCGTTTTAATAAAAAGAAGATTGAGAAAACTTTTAATAGAGATGACAGTCTTTTCTGCCAAATGCATGACACATGTCTTTGAAATTAATTAAAAGTCCGATAAGAAAATTGTGTTGCTGACAATAACAGAACAGGAAACGCTGATGTTGAAAGGCGACAATTTTATGAAAACGGGGTGGAGTAAATAAATCATTTTTTTTTGTTTTCAACTCTATCATGTGGGATTTAAAATAACCGCTTATAAAATGAGTAACTTAAATATAAAGCATTTATTAATACAGAAAAGAACAATAATTAAAAGAAAAAAAGAAGAACAGGTTTTTTTTAAGTGGATTGTCTCTATCAATTAATTCGTAGTTTTAAGAGCAATTGTTATCTTGTTTTCACAAGTAGAACAAGTAAACTGAACTCAATAAATAAAATCTTTCGTTTTTTTTAAATAACTTACATTTGTATTGGTGTTTCTTGTTTTTAAGATCACTTCTCTGTGTTGACTATATTATCTCAAGAATACATCAACGCTTTTATTCAGGTTTTGAAAACTTTTGGTATACTATATGATGCAACCTATTTACTGCTTAGTACAATGGACGGTATCTATTTCAGATATTTAGACTGAAGACGACATTTGTATTAGAAAATGGACACGTTTAGAAGGCATCAAATCTTGTTTCTCGAATATATTGAAACTTATTATTTATTCGATACGAAGAATACTTCAATACGTTAGTCGATAATATCACAGATAAAATTATCGTGGTAATGTGCAACGATATATCGATTAATTATCGAAACGCATATCATATCGCCCATCACTAATGGATGGAGTCATTTGTTAAAATCATTTTACATTGAATAATCCAACATTTCCTTCATATTTTCAACACTTGTCTTACTATGATACTTCTAAGTTCCCTTCAGTTTGAAAAATTACAAAAGTTATGCCTATTGTGAAGACCCATAATGCTAGGGTTCCCAGCGTTTACCGACCCATTAGCCTTTTATGCTTTCTGGCGAAGGTTCTGGAGAAACTAATGTCTCAGCAAATTATTCAAAACCTTGAAGCCAATAATCTACAAAAATCTTGTAAATCGGGATTTCGGAAGTCGCATAGATGTGAAACGGTCATTTTAAGACTAACTAGAAAAATTTTGAAGGCTCTAGATAAAAACCAAACTACGTATTTTGGCATTGCTTAATTTTTCCAAGGTATTGGACGTGGTTAATCATCCCCACTTACTTTTTAAATTAGTCTCAAATTTTTGGTTTCAATTTTCTGCAATTTCATTACTCGGAAGTATTTTATCTGATCGGCGTCAACGAGTGAAGGTGGGTGTTTCTTGTATTAAACACTTTACCTCTCTTCTATGGCTTACCACAAGGTTTAGTTCTTGGACCGTTTCTCTTTACATTATATTTTAATAATCTCCCAGGTGTTATTGTTGTCTGCAACATTCACATGTATACTGATGATGTACGGGTATACATTGATAGACCCATCGGATTGGGCGAAGACTGTATTGATCAACTGAACTTCGATCTTCTCAATATTTCAAACTGGGCTAACGATAATGGGTTAAGCAATAACCTACAGTCTAAATGCAATGTTGAATGCCTAACACACCAATAATACAGATCTGCCTTTTGTTGATCGTGTTAAAAATCGCAAACATGAAATGCGCGATTACTGATTATTGTGATAATGTAATAGAAGCCACTGTCTTAATAGGAAGTTACTTTGAAGAAAAAGTTTCTGTTTTATCTGTCCTTAGAGTTGATTGATTCTTTTTCAGCGTAAAGGAATTAAAATTACGATTCCTTCTTGTCATTAAAAAGAGGGTTTGACACTAAAAATGGGGAGAAAAGCTTGCTTAGGTCTCATCGCTAGTTATAAATGTATGTTTTATCTACTGGCAAGTATTCGTATCAAAGCTATAAGTGCCTATAAAGAAGCCTATGAGTACATATGTGTAATGAAAATACATCAGAATAATAATATGGATAGACGAAATAGAAATGCAAAAACATTCCAAAATTCGTCTGGGGTAAAGATTAACCACAAGAAGTAGTGCATAACAAAAAGTTTGAAATACTATAGGGAAAAAAACCCAAAAAATAAAAAAGAGAACAGAAATTTAATCTGTAATCACGCAAAATCTCAGTTGATTTAAGAATGAGTTCTTTTATAAATAACAAATTTATGAATATGTACTCTCATATGATTGCAGGAAATATATGAAAGGTAATGAATGGTTTGTGAGGATTGTTTGCCTCTATATCCGCAATTGTTTTGGATTTGTGAGCTTGTGGCATATTCCAATTTAAATTTAAAACCAGCTACCATATTTCAGGTTCAGCCTCCGGTGAGTACGTGGAATATTTTAATAATTCTAATATGAAAATCGATGCTTTGAAAGCTCAAATTTCTTCTCACGTGTAAATATTAAAATTAATATTGACAAATAATGAAAATATCAAAGTGAAACCATATCAAATAGAATCTTGTGTAGGTACTATTAATTACAGTAAAAAGAAAGCAAATTTTGTTTTCTGTTACCATAATATATTCAGTATATCCCCCGGGCTCCAACATATGCTGTGTAAGCGAAATAATAACGTGTTTAAATTTTAATTTTTAAGTAGAATGCATTTCCATTTAACTGCATGCATCCTAGCTCATGTATGTCGATTGCACTTACAGTGGATACCAACACTAAGCTCTGGGATTACCGCAGATGCAATGCAAACCAATATGAAATGTACATTTACCATTGTAGTTGGTTTTTGTACAATTTTCGTTCGTGCAATAAAAGCAGGCGAGCTGTAACGATATGAACTTTTAGCGTAGCATACGAAAGAGGGTTTAACAATAAGAGGATCTGCCGTGGAACATCAAGTGGGAGTAATGCTTATGAAAAGGATTCATTTATTTAAAACTCTATGTTCAACCATGTATATGTTGTTACATCGTCCTGATGGACGCTATATTCTTCCAGATTTTTTTTAGATATAAGCTATAATTTTTCTTGCCTGTGGCCTTACTCAACCACATTTTTTTCGTGCGAATTAACATTAGAAATTGAGAGCAATTTATTTGATAAATGTTTTTTACTATTCATGCAAGTTTGGAATTATGTAAAAGGAGAAATGAAGTTTTTTTCAAGAGAAACAAATGTAAACCCGTTTGAAAGTAGAACACACGCGAAATTTTTATTAATTGTTAATAAAAGGTTATTTAAACATTATTAGAGCTTTACATCTTTTTTATTTTTGTTTTTGTTTATGTTCCTCCTTAATCATCGAAAATTTCTCATTTCGGAGCTTCATTTCACTTGGTAGTATGAAATGTAGCAATCCATTTAATAAAGTGAGGTAAAGTAAGTGGCTTTTTTAAGGTATTGCCTAGGTTTAGGGGACAGCCCTATGATGCATACAGAACAGCTTAGCCAGAGGAGATTTGGAAATTTTAACCTGACAAGTGTTGGAAGTGAGCCACAAGTTGTGGCTTCGCAAATACAACTCCCGATAGTAGAATTGTCTCAACACCATTGGTACCCAGAAATCAACGCGCCCTTTATAGAAGTCGAACCCATGTCCACAGAGTAGGAAGTGTGCAGATGTGCGCCTCAGATCGCTCGGCCACTGGCGCGGGTAAATGTATAAAATTTGAATTATAGAATATTACGGAATCGATAGAAATTTGTCACAAAAGTTTTGAAACCAAAATACAATTTCTGCAAAAAAAGTTAATGACAAGCTCAACTAAATTTTTTGTAAAATTTATTGTCTAGTTAAAAGTTAGAAGTTTTACTTGTATCTTTACACAGGAACATATTGGTGATCAATAAAAAACACATTCAGTATTTCATAAGTCCCGCCATCTCGAAAACCCTTAGGAAATCTCACTCCTATTCTGGTGCGTTTATTTGTTTGCCTTGACTTACCCTATTAATCTGTTTACTCAAGACTTAATGACCATATTCCTTGGAGGTAATACAGAAAGAAAAGAGAGAATTGTTCATTTATGAAAAGAATGCTATCTGTAACTGAAGAGGACTTAGGCTACCATTAAATAATGAGTTTGAAGTTTCCTTTGGTGCGATGTAATGTGATATTCAGTAAAATTCCTCATTGAACCAGAAATATACATTTCCATAGTAGGAATAGAAAAAATGAAGACTAAATTGGTTTAAAAAAAAAGTTGAGTATACTGTCTTGACTTAAGTCCTCAATCAGTTCTCGGTTTTTCCCCTGCCAGGAGACTTCAAACTTCGTAGATCTCTCAGAAATAACCGTCCAAAGAATACGCTTGATTATAAGGGAATCCTTAATGTACTATCCATCGATAAAACGTCACGCGGATAATCTTTCTGGTCCAGTCTTTGCACCATTTTATAATGATATGGATGAAGCCAGTACTTCTACTTAGTCCAAATCTATTGGCTATTTTTCTAATGCTTGTTCGAGGACCGAGTTATATAATATGTATAATTTTTCTGACTATTTTACGTCTGCATACAAAGTTTGCGTATCTTTCATCTTCTCCATAGGTAATGTTCCATTCGTTACAAGTCGTCGATGCAAAGTCAGAAAAAACGTGGATTAGCAATATCTCTCATAGCACAGCGCCTCCTATACTCTTCTATGCAACAAGTTGAAACTCCTCTACGATAGCCGCACGCAACACAAAATAATTACGAAAGAGAAGATTATGGTAAATTTTAACCTGAAAAATGTTGCAAATAAGCCAGAATTTTTCGTATGAAATTTTGACTGTGCTTCTACCACTCGTACGCAGATGAATCGTTGCGCTCTTTGGAAGGATCGAACTCGCGCCCACAGAGGAGAAAATCTGCAGACATGGGTCTCAGTACGCTTGGGACACCGGCGTATTAAATATAAGCCGGAAAATTTCTCCTATAAGTGTAATTGCAAACGAAATTTAGGTACAGCTGATTTTAATAAATAAGTGATTTAATCAAGGCTTTTGTGTTGTTTTTGTAACATTTAATTTAAATTCATCTAGATTTTTAGTCTACCATAAAAATCAAGGTGCAAAACCTTCTAAGTCGCTAGCTGTGTGTTCTTGGGCAAAGGAGTTATGAAAGTTCAAAAGAATGGTTCGAGTCCATGGAGCGCAGAGTTTATTCGTCTTCTTCTGTCTTTTTAAACAAACGAAAAGTAAGTAAAGGCCGTTATCAACTTAAAATTTATCTTAATGTCAATTTTTCTCAGGTTTATGTTTATTTTAATTGCTACGATGAAAAAACTCAACTTTTAAACATAAAAGCTTTCAATAAGCGCCATCTATTTTCCCGTAGAAGACTTAAATAACCCAATAAGCTTATTAACTCTGTAGAATAACCGAGTTAATTTAATCCAGTTATTGTATGACAATTCTGTACTCTGCCGCCAAAAAACGCAGCTGTTATTGCAATAAAATCAATCGATTTTTTCTAACTAACGACTATTGACATACCTGACATTGCTGCGGGCCATGTCGTGTAGGCGACGATGTTTTAGGTCGAGCTTTCTTAACAACAATCGGTGGATTTGGCACAGGAACTGAACTTTCACTACTAGCACTACTACTGCTACTGTTGCTGTTACTACTACTGCTACTATTACAAGTTTGACTGCTGCTGGCACTACTAGATACGCCCGAACTTATGCTGCCAATGTTACCATTATTGCTGTTTGGTGAACTTAGATCTGGTGACTTCCCATTTGTTAGACCATTGCAAGTCGTTGTGCCGTTATTGATGATTGTGTTGCTACTATTGTTATTTAAAGCTGAAAATTAAAAATTACAATTTTAATGATATATTTTCGAGTTAGAAAAAGGTAGGAGAAAGAAGGAATTATTACAGTATGTCGCACATGTATATCGAAGAAAAGAAAATTGTATTTGTGAATAAATTTTAAAATTAGCGAAGAAGTTTCTCTTGATTTATATTCAGAGGCTGGCTAATCTGTTTTTATTAATTTATTTCAGATTTATCAGTTAGTTCCATACTATTATCGAAAAAGGTTACAAAACAAATGAAGAGGCAACGCCAATAAGGTAAACAGAAATACGGTCCTTGCTTCTAAAAAAAAAGAATTTGATTGATGATACACACTGAACGGTTGAAGTCCCAATAATCCCAATCAAAACTTCATATGCGATTAAATATTTTTCTTTGTTTTTGATAAGCGATTGCAGTATGAAGCTTTATATTTCAGCAATAATTAGCTAGCTGACTAGCAAGTTATTATGCATGGCTAAAACTGTACACTTATAAATGATGTAAAATAAAACGCGATATTTCAAAGTTACCTACAATCAAATCAAAATCAGGACCAACCAAATCAAAATCAAGAATAACTTTTTCAAAAATAAGAATCTTAAGTCCAAATGAGAAATAACCATTGGCTTGGAGCTGTTCTGGAAAGATCTTTAATTTGTGTATGAATTGGATATTTTTAGAGAGGATAGAATGTCCTCTTTCGAACAAGTGTCCAAATTTCATCCTGCGATGTCCTTGAAACGAAGTATGAGCATTTAAGTGACTACACTTCCTTTGAAAAACAAATAACTTTCTAACTTAAATTTGGGGGGTAACGAGTGAGTGAGTGAAGGGGTCTAGAAAACAAAGTGTAATCTGAACACTCGCGATATGAATGGAATATCCTATGTTGAAGAGCCTTATTCTCATTTAATTTTGAACAAGCTATACTTGAAAGCATCCCATGGCAATAAAAACCAACAATTACGATACAACTTGGAAAGCTTAAAGGGCCTTAGCCGCTGTTTTAAAACAAATTCAAAAAAAGAAAAGAGTTGTCTTCTCGTATATCTTCAGTACTGGTAGAACTACAGTCGGGATAAATCGTGACGAATTTAATCAGTAAGTAACTTAAGGTGTTAAAATTTCAGGTATATAAATTTATTTAGAAAGTAAAATTGAAAGTTTTTAGAAAAAAACGCTCTCTGTTGTAAAAAGTCGGAATGCTATTAAAAAATAGTAAAAACTTATTTTGTCGCTTTTTATAGGAACTTGTCTTAAATCCTAAAATATTTTTAGACTGATTTATTGCTTAAAAACAGAGAGAAGTACAATTAACCGCAAAAAAGATAATAAAATGCAAGAATCCCAAGTTGTAGACCGGCTAGCTATAAAATATGAGTTATAAACATAAGTGTGGTTATCATTTCAACGGAAAAGAATTATTAATGTTACTAGTGAGATAAAAAAATAACTTTCCGAATTATGTTTTGTTTTTTGATTCCACTACAATAAACTAAAATTAATGAATGCCTGGTTGAAAATATAACTAATTGGCGTGCTTCCAAAAAAGTTTCAGTTTCCGATTACGAACGGAGAGAATTTCATATAGAGCAGTGTCTTTATATGTTTTATGGTACCAAGGGAAACAGTACTGAAACTCATTACCTAGTTTACATATCAGAAACACTAATTGTGGATCTTGCACTCTTTGCAAACATTCCACTTTTTGAAAGTAGAGCCAAAAAAGGAAAAGGCATAGCTATCCTGGTTTTGGATAAGTTCCTTTTGAACTAAACTGATAGAGACAACTGTGGCTTGAGTATTAAGTCTTCACCAAGCTCGTTCTCTTTACTCACAAAAGAGTGACTCCGACCTATACTATACCAAGGCTGGATAGCAACATAAAACGAAGGTCAAGTAGTCATACTGGACTCCAAGTTGAGCTGGAAGAAAAACAGGAGCGCGTTAAATGACGGTTACTGCGTTTTGTGCCCGCAAGAAAACTTGGCAAAAAATAAGGTATTGACCCTTGTATCGAGTACGGGATATACACATCTTTAGATCTTATAGATTACAAAGAGCAGCTTGCTTGGCCATTACGGGGCGTTAACTCAACACCGAATGCAGCAGTGGAGGGCTAGCTTAGATTTTTGTCGTTAATATCCTTAGCAGAGGGGAGTGGCATGTAGATCGAGTAGCTCAGAAAAGCCTGAAACACAATGAGAGGCAGTACAGTGCAGTGGCGAAGCAGTGATCAGTAAAGCACAATTGCGTGCAGTGCAGTGTAGAATGTCACTATTGAAAAATCTTGTTTTACTTGTATATTGGGTATTCTTTTTTGGAATTTTAAATCTCTTTAATTGTAATTCCTGTAGCATCTTTGAAGTGCGCTCTACAACGTATCAGATGATGCAGTGCGCTGCAGTATTTTAGAAATTAGCCTAAACGATGCAGTGTAGTGTAGTGCAGTGCAGTGAATGTGAGTTGACACGTTCAATTGAATAAGCTCTAAATTTCACTGCACTGCGCTACACTGCATCCAATTGTGTTTCAGGCTTAAGGCATACATTCCGAAATGGTACTGCTTATCTGATTACTGGAGCGTGTTTCAAGCGGAGATCTCTGCAATAGAAAAGGTAACTATGCAGCTGATTGCGACCTCCGATATATCACCTAATGTTGATACCGGGGTCTGCATTGATAGCCCAGTCACTATTAAAGCGCTTGACCCAAACATGTTCAAGTCACGCTTGGTTCAGTGATATCGTAAAAATCATTTGGCCTTGGGGCACTATTTAAAGGTCACTCTTTGCTGAATCCCGGATCACCAAAAGGCGTACCTCGAAATGAGGCAGCGAAGAGCTTGCAAGGAAAGGCTCAAATATGGACATTTCTCTAACGGACAGATCCATAAGGAGACCTCTAGAATCGATAAAGAGATAGATCGGTCGACAAGCTATTACATAGGTTAATAACAGATTAGTGAGGTGTGGTTTCTGAGTGAACGGCGCTCTAACCTAACCTAAACTTTCCTAAATTTCTTGTCGGTCAGTACAGTTTCCTTATTTTTTGTATTTCTCAGGTCCTTTCTCAGATATACTGCAAGGAAAAGAGCGTTTCCTAAAATAAGTACGGAATATTTTAAACTTGCTTGTATTTAATTTTTATAGAGAATATAATGTACGTTCGCAACACAATAATTTTGAAAGGAAATGGTAGATATTTAAGAAGAAGAAATATGGCAAGAAATCTACCTAGATACCTGAGAAGGAAAAGTTATATATTTTCCTAGAATTCCAGAGCAAAAATAGAAAGCAATTACGGAAAGATAAGGCATTAATTTGGCTTTTGATGTTGTGAGATAGATTAAAATAGATTTAATATGAAATTTTTTATACACCCTGGGTCATACAGAGTTGAGTCTACAACTGATATTAGTTGCTATAATTTAGATACTTAGTAATTTATTTTTCTTGAAAATATATTTGCTAAATGCGAAATAATATAAGTATGTAAATGGAAAAGTGCAATTTGTTCACATCCCCTTTTATGTATGAAGTAACAAAGCATGAAATAATCGCAATTACCGAGAACAATTTTGCTTTTGAATTTTCTTGTCTATATCGATGATGGAGGCAGTCTTTAACTCAAATTGATCCAAGAAAAATTCTGTTTGATATTTCTTGATTGTCCTTGACAGTAAAAGCTGAATTCTCCATTTCCGAAAGGTGTTAATTTTCCAGTTGATCTCTTTTATGTGTTATGCTTTTTAATACGCTTTTATTAGCTTCACTTGTAACTAACTATGTAAGAAAATCTTGTAAGTTAAATTTCACCCACTTCCTGGCTTCCGATTGAACTGAAATTTTGCATACACGTTTAGTTTGGATGACAATGCATGGTTAGCTAAGTGACGTCATTCTAAATCCAATATGGCCGACTCCCAAAGATGGCGGACTGGTTATTTTTATGCAGTGCCATGATATGGGTATCAAATGAAAGGGTTTGCTGAGAAAAATACGAAAAATGAAATGACGTCACACTAAATTCAATATGGCGGACGCCCCAAGATGACGAACAAAATTTTCTTATCTACCATCATGATATGGGTATCAAATGAAATGGTTTGCTGAGAAGAATACGAAAAATGAAATAACGTCACACTAAATTCAATATGGCGGACGCCCCTATATCTTATCTATAACGAAACGAGAAGGTAAAATGGATGAAGAGAAGTCTGATGATGGAGCCAAGAAGCAGAAAATGCTAAAGTTCATTTAATGCTGTGGACTATGAGATCCCACCCAAGCTAAGGTGGGAAACGTGCTGAGGGCTGAATGGTATGAGGGTGGTAAAAAATTTCATATCGCAATCGTCATTTCAGGGCACCGGACGCAACTCTGTTGTAGTTAGCCTTGCCCCTGTAGCGGTTGAGCTACGTATTAGTTTAAATCAAGAATACATCCTACGTTTCTTTCATATTATTTATGA
>QYTT01093839.1:35282-51511 GCA_006980735.1 Dasypogon diadema | reverse complement strand
TCACTTCTGTGAGTGCCTTTTACCTTCACCTGGTGATGTGGCTGATGATGTCAGAAGTGTATCTCCCAGTGAGACCGTATTGTTGTGGCGCAGCTAGATAAAATCTGGGTCTAAAAGTGGTTCATAAAAGACGGCCGATCTAATTTGGCGCAGTCATGGCGCCCCAGGATGACTCTTGAAAGTCTCAGGTAGGCCCTTGTCTGCGATAACATTGAGTTAGATTTCAGCACGGCAATTAATAGGGTATAGGGAGAAGGGGTTGTGACCATTCAATTTCTTAACGAAGCAACGAACTTGTATGGAAATGCTTTCATTAATCATTCCCCCATTCCCCAATGACCCATTTTCTCGCACAGAAAATGAAAAATTCACCAGTCCAAGTCTCGCTCTATTTCCAGACCTTACAAATGTGCGAATTTTTCATTTCATCGAAAGGACACGAAGGACAAACTTCTCTTGCCCTTTCTGATGACTTTTTCCCTACTCCCCGTGTGCGATGTTTTTATAACCCAGTTCCAGAAAACAAATTGCAGCTATTTGTCACAAGATCCTGAAGCTGATGGGACAGAAGCTAAGTGCCTTAAGATGATTTTTCCTGTTGCAATTTTCCTGGAGTCGGCGAAAATCCCGTACCAAGGGAAGAGGATATATTGATTGGGAACCAGATTTGGATTTATTTATTTAAGGAAATCGTCTTGCTCAGCAGCCGTTTCCCACCTCAGCAGTGTCCTGATTTGCATTTTTAATAAGGAAACACCAAGGGACCCCTGTTGCTTGTCAGTTCATGTCGGTCACGCTTGAAGGCACATCACTGAGAAGAATAAATGAAAGGAAAGAGCCCTCCCTTTGCCTCGAAGCCTGTATCACCTGCACGCGTGTCATACCCGACAAACGAAAACTCTGCAGAACACGTCAGGATGCCTTTCATTTCCCGAATCTGAGCAGTTTTTTTTTTGCGGGAATCGGGAAACTTCAAAACCATGTCAAGCCGGTCTATTAGGTGTCGCCGTCAGCATCTGCAGCCCAATATAATAACTCCAAGAGGCTCTCAATTGCAAAGGCAACAACTCAAGGATGCAATCACTGCGCTCGAATGGCAGAAATTCAAGGCACATGGAAACAGTTTGAATTTTGAGGAGTTCCTTTTTCACTATTGAACCCTTTCACAAGAGTTTTCTTCGTCTGGAAATCGATTTGTAAACACGACTAAGTCCCTGTATAATCGACTCAAGGAATTTAATTTGGTGGCATTTTGGTCCTATCAAAAGGACCGTCATCATCCCCTATAGATCCAGGGCTTCCTGGTTCTTAAATTAAATTTCAATCAAAACATTCTTATGCCCTTCCACTTACGGAACATGATTGCAGCATTAATCCATCTCCATTGTGATCGAGGAGTAGCACAACTAAGACGGTTAAGGATAAATCACCTTCAAGTCCATGTGCGGAGGAAAAGGGTTGACATTTTCCTTATACAGAATTTTCGTATGTGTATTTGTGTGTGATTGACGTTTTGCTGATTTTTTTTTCAAAGTTTTCCGGAAGCATACTAATGTAAAATTATTTTTGGATTGTTTTGGGAATTAAGTCAATAATGGTTAAATTTAGCCAGTGATCTGTTCCGGAGTAGATCCAAAAACCTGTCGAAATATCGTTAGACCGTAATAGACCTACTGAGATAAAAAAAGAGTTTTTTCGCTTCAAGAAAGGCACCACTTTTGTGTTTACCTTATTCATACGTAGAGAAGAAATTCAACACTCGTGATAAGATTTTAGGTCCGCAAATGTGTAACTCGCTTGGAAAGTAATGACCTAAAATATTTATTATTATTTTGTTTATTTTCGACGAAATGATTTAACATGCCAGTTTATATATTTTTAATAGAGGGCACAATTTGAATTCTAATTTTGGCGTATTCTCAAGGATGCAGAGTATAGCTAAACTTTTTATAGCTAGCATCATCTATTTTGTATGGATTGAGCCAAGAATAAAATCTCTCCAAATTTTTCATGTCAGATGGATAGGCATATAGGGCCCACTTCGCGTAACTCGAGATCGATGCAAAACGACATGTAAAGTGTCGACGCCTGTTCGCCCAACTCGTTGCATCGACAGAGATGTCGTAGATTCGACAGGGATCAGAGGGCGGTTGAATAAAAATGCTTTAAAATTTACGTGCTATAAATTTTATGTGGTTAAAAAAAGAACGGGCATAGAAATTTGGGGGTTGGTAATAAAATCTCGTTAATTAAAATTCCGCTTTTCATTTTCCCTACAGGCGAGTTGTCGAAATACGGTGAACTCAAATGTCGACATAAGGTTATCGTGTTTAAAACGTCGTTGGTCGACATGTCTACGTCGAAATAACACGAACTGTGTCTAGATGAGAGAAGACTGTCGACGAATGTAAGGACGTGCCGAGAACTGACGTCAGAGGAGGGTGTTAGAGCATCGTTGTCCCCGAAAAACAACAACACTAGTTGACGGAAGGTAAGTTAAAGTCCTCAAAAAGTAGGAAATCGTCACGTGAGTGCATTGCATAATGACAATGAACTCCTCACGGCATATACAAAGGATCCAGCAAGAAGAAAAGTGGCTGCCTAACTATTATAGCAATTCAAGCTCAAGAGACCGCGGACTCACCGTGTGGATCATGACAAAAAGCTTTCTTGCTGCAAAAGCATGGAATTTTCTCACGAAAGTTAAAAAGAAAATCCGGTTTCGAATGTTTAAATATCTTCACGTAAACTCAATGAAGTCCAGTAAAGTGATGAAAAATGCCATTCTAAGGAATCGACAATAGCTTTTCGAGTAATGGCCGCTAATTTAACTTAACCTAACCAATTTTTAACCATTTATCTGTAGCACATAAAAGACAAGATACATTTCTTTTTGTTCAGTATTCTTACAATAACTTACTACCTCACGTCCTCTTCCCCGTCTAGACCAGCGTCCAGAAATGTTCACTACTTCCCTCCAAATTGAAAAATTCAAAAGCATTGGCAACAATTCAAGCATAAAAAGAGTGGACAGAGTACACGCCGCGAACGACCATCGCAAATTTTATGTATCTCCAGACATCTTGTTGGGCAAACAAACAAATCGTTAATTTCCCTTCAAAGTGGCTGCTAATGGCCAAGAGCTAATAGATCCGAACTTGTCTTATGCATCCCTCGATCTTGCAGTCTCGATCCTGTCCAGTTCGAGACACCGAGGAGCGGGCAGTGTGATAGAGAACGATTCCATAGAAATATTCGCGCAGGGAAGCAGGAGAACCTGTTTCTCGGCTAATATTGAATTTGCTACAGTCAGCGACTGAACCCGCTGGGCGACTTTTGCACGGTAAAAAGGATGTTCGACAAGAGATGAGACAACGACCACCAATCCCTCTATAGATATTGGGAGGAGTGAGCAGGGTTTGATCCAAATCATCCGGCCACTTAGACGTGACCCGTCCTTCCTTGTTAAGCAAAGGACAACATGAAGTCAACTGCTTACAGAAGGAAACACTCAGATGGGGCTGAAGCTGGTATATAACGTGATAGTGTTCTTTGAAATTTGTTACTGTTGCTGACTGCACGCTAGAAACTCGTTACACGTTCCCTTCTCAATCACTGAAGGAATACAGACTATGACGGGTAAGGGATGACTTACCTGAAGAGAAGGAAAGGATGGAGATTTTCTTCGAATTCGATTAAAACAGGAAAAAGGGAAAGCAAGGAAATGCGATTCTCCCCAAACTGGGCAGCTTTTTATCATTCCGAACACACAACTGCTCTCTGTGTGCAAATGAAGAAAAATCTCGACAACATCAAATCCAACTCGCAAACAACTTCCCTTGTCGGTTTTGTTTGTCAGAGACCAACAACGGAGGGTCAGGTGGAGGGATGATGAACCGAACCCCCTTGTCAGGAGATATTCGTTCGGAGCTTAATAATTGCGATCATCCCTGACGCGTTTGTTTGCTCTCGTTATTCTCCTCTTGGTCATCCACTTCAGTGCAAAAACTATCCGCACGAATTGTTTGCAGGTGGACGAAGGGTAGGATGGTGAGTGAGTCATTGGTCCTGTGGAGGTGGGAGAGATTCGATTTGTGTCAGAAATCAGAAGACCATAGCAGAGGCAGGTTCCTGTCGACTCTGATCAAATCTCGCATTTCTCAAGAGCAGACCCCCTTCAGTACAGAAGGTAATCTCTTCGGTGATGGTGTAATCCCAAGTGACAATGGGGGGTTGCACTGCGAATTTATCTATTCACAAGGGAGCGGAGTGTTTTGGAGCAGCAAGATTATGCCTATTGAATGCGGGGAATTGGAGTTAACACACTAGAAGTTGGTTGGGCGGCTGACTTTTAACTGCTTTAAAAGCATTTCAATGCTAGTTAAGACCATGTTTGCCACTTAGAGTATGTAACCATTATTTCGAATCTCTAGCCTCCCTTCCTGTTCGCCAAGGGCTGGTGGAAGGTGCGACATTTTCGGCTGGAGTTAAAGTTGCTTGCCCCATCAATCTTTTCAATGTAAACAAGCCGAAAATTAAATGGAAATTAAAATCAAGAGCTCTTCAGCAAAACTAATGGATTCTAGATGCAAAACACACGTGCAGCCAGTGCAGAGCGCAATTAAGAACTCCTTGAGATGAGGGCAGCATTTCTTCTTGAGGGCTTGTAACCAAAAATTTTAGCAGCACCACAAGAGTCCTTGACGACTTTTAACGATTTCGAGCGATTTCCATAATGCACTGCAACGGGGTTGAATCGATTTTATATGTGCGGTTCCGGTGATGTAGTCGTTCCCCTTCTGATCCAGAGATGTCGAATAAGTGAATTTACAAGGTCCTCTTCTTAAAATGGAGCCCTTTCTGCCTTCCCTAATGATTAGGGATAAATGACGTAGAGGAAAACATCGATAAGCATCGGGGCGAAAAAAATAGACATTTATTGCTGTTTGCAGACTCATTTCGTCGCTGATGTGAAGTGATTTCCTGGCAATTTTTGCTCCACTGTTGGGGAGAGCGTCTGTCGATTTTAATGGACAAATTGACGAAATGAGACGCTATAACCAGAACAAATTCAACTTCTTGAAGAAAATCCAACCAAGTAATCCTGTAATCCAGTTGTTTTTCACTTAAATTGCTCAAACAAATGAAATTTCCTTATCTTGTCTTTTACAATTGTTTTCCGTTGGAAAATCTCGTCTTGGTTCGATGTCCAGTGCTAATTTTCCCCCTTTTCGATTAGGAAAATATACAGAAAAAAATTACTTTCAATATTTCTGCGATAAATGGAAATTTCCTACGTCTTTTACGGCTTTCGAAATTCACTTCGAAAATACTCTTTATCAAGCTAATGAATGCGAAATGGTTTATGTATTTAATATTTAAGATTCCAACCTGATTTGTCAATGTGTGCGTGCGCTTTCAATGAGTACTAATTTTGAAACTGTTCTAAAACATGTACTAAAACCCGCTGTAAGGTTTGAAAATAGTAGTAACAGGTTTAGTTTTCATCGAATTCGAATTTTAAAAGCTTACAGCCATGACAAATACCCAAAAGCTTTTAAATTTTCTACCGCCACCTATACAAAAAATTTGTAACCTCTACACGAAGAAGTGAAAACACGAACTGCACGACCGATTTCTTGAAGCATTTCGAAATTTTAGCAATTGCTCGAACCACATTCGAGATAACTATTTTGGCGGGAAAGCTAGAACTACGAAGGCTTGGGCATCCTTTTCGTGTCAGAGCACGAAACTGCATGAAATTGATTGCATTCACGAATTATTTACTCAGCCCGTTCCTTCTCTCGTTTACGTAATCCAGACAGCTCATCAGAAATTCCTCAATAGAAAAAAAAAGACTGGCGACATCAACGTCGCAGACGACAAAATTATTTTTTGGGGGGCTTAAGCAGCGCTCTATGAGTGCTGTAACGGTAAGTTTATGGGTATTGAGTGCTTTCCAGTTGCTTGTCCACCACCCACTCTATTCACAACGAAATGCCGGCATGTCAACCCTTTTCAGAGAATTGTGGAATGTACGCACGTGGGGGTGAGTTTGGTCAGTTTGAAATTTCGCTGCTTTTCTCGCTCAAGTCGCATTTTATGGCCCTTGCTATTATGGGGGAGGTGAAAAAAAAATGGATTGGCGTCGTCCATCCGATCGACGGCGACAGATTTAGGCGAACAAGAGGAGGCGCACTGAACAACCTCAGCTTGGTAACAAAATAAGACGAAGGGAAGGGAAGGGAAGAATTACAGGAGTCTTCCCCCTGCCCCATGTGTTCTATTTAAATAGCAGCACCACTAAAGGAGGCAGGTGTTTTTTAAGGAGTGTGTGCGAGGCATATTTCAAGAACTTCAAGGACTTATGGGGTGGAGGTCGAGGGTGGAAAATTCCTGTCCTCACAAAATTCGCCGCCAACTTGTATTTGAGTTGTGAGGATGTTGCTGAGGTTTCTGTCGAAATGACGCGCGGGGATGCTTGAGCCCAGGTGAAAAGACACGACAAACCTAGAAAGTACTCTGTGCACACAAAAGGGAGGAGGGAGGAAGGAAGTTGTTAATTTGCTGTCATGTTTTCTTAGGCGGGAAATCACCCTTTTGTACGTCGGGATTTCCCGGATTAACAGGCGGGCAGAGGCAGACGAAGCGGATTTTTAGAATCGTCGAGCAGTTCTCAGCAATTTAAACGAAATGAAATGTGAAATGGCAGCAGTCCGAGAGGACGGGTGTGAAATGTAAGTAGCGCCAGAGGATCTGATGAAAGCAAGAAGCTAATTCAAGGCAGGATAAGCCAACGAAATTTCGCTTTTAATGCCATTTAGGTAAGGAGAAGGTGGTGGAGAGGTGGAGGACTTTTATGAACTCGGGGAATATGTTGCCCGGATGGAGGGTGCTTTCAAGAAATGGCACTCATACACATCACACGGGGCGAGAGTGCATTAAAGGAGCAACGCTTTATGGTAATAATTCCATTTGATGCCAGTTAAGAGACCTTTGGTGGGGTGTAATTGGATGAGAATTGGGGGAGAGCGGAAGCGTGCCAGAAAATCTGGATAAGGTGAATCCAGGGAAAGTGCTAAACGAAATTTTGAGGGTTTTTAGGAATTGTAAACATTTTTTATGCCGAAACCTGGGGCGAATTTTGCCTCACGTCCTTGTGAAAGATTAGTAGGTTACCTGAACCACCCAACACTCTTGTGAGCAATGAAATCCTCCTACGTAATCATATATTTCATGGAATAAAACCGAAACAGGAAACGTATGCCAACCGCAGAACTGCTTCTAGTTCCCAGACCATTCATGGGGCCCTGGGGAGAAATAACCTGTCCAAAAACAATGAGCGCCAAAAGGTAATTTGTGAGCCATAGGGTTAAGTGGCAGCACACACTCCAGCCCTAAGTCCTGTCCTCATACAACTCCTCAAAGGGTGCAAGATTTGAGTGGCGTCTTCTATGTGTGAATCCCATTATTAGAACAAGTGTTCATCCGCCCGCATTAGTCTCATCGAGTCCTTGGGCACAATGGAAACAGGAACTGTTCGTGTCGGGTATTATTTGATCCGCCTTTGTTTTCAGCCCTGCGGTCATGTTCTACTCCGCAGAAGAGGTATTCTCGTTCCGGCTCCTCAATGGGTCCAGGTCCATTGTGGTGATGAGAGGTTCTCTGTTGGCTACAAAATCCCATTGACATGCGATCGGTTGGGGTCGAGTTGCCGACGACATCCGCCCATAAATGGAAATGCGCTTCATCGGGCAGCAACCAAAACAAAAGAAAGAAATTGCCGTCCCGTGAAATTGAATGAGCTCGCCACAGGTCGTGTGGAGCTGCTGAGTGCACGAAAAATTTGATCACGGGAAAAATCCCACATTGCACACGGGGCGCGGGGGGAACTTGGCACGTTTTGCCATTACTCTCCATTTGGGGTGTCGTCGGGAAGCTCCTGCTGTCTCTTGGCATGACAATAAACATCTTTTTCGTCCTGACGAAATGTGTGGTTGCCGAAGAGCTAGAGTGCCCCTCTGGGGAGTTATTTTTCGTTTATGGTGACCGAAATGGTAGTGCACGGGGACAGCACATATTTACTCCTCGGGTGGCAAAGTGTGTGGAGCGTAAAACTAAAAGCGACAAGGCAATTTGGTGAGGTGAGGAAGTGACGACATGGGAGGATATACGAGGATGCGATGGATGACCTCAGGAAATTCGACACTACTGGCAGGGCGTAGGTTAAGTGATGTCGGAGAAGGTTTTTGCATGATGAATACAATGACGACACTCGCATATTTTATGCAGCTCGGCAGATGTGGTAAGAATTTGGTAACTTTCACATCTGGATTTGTGTAAATGCAAAATTAGTTGCCCTTAAACTCCTCAGAAATAAGCAGGAGGTTTCGGTTGTGCCGTCATTTTTCCAGAGTACCCAGGAAAAATTGCAACCGAGAAAATCGATTCAGTTTTCCACAAAAGCACTAGTAAATATCCGCGAAAATCCCGACCTCAATTCCCCAAGCGAATCATTTCATCGGCTTGAGGAATGGAAACGCTTCAGATGCAATTGCAGCGCTAATGAACCGGAGAGGAATCCCCCCGCGATCGCAGCTTGTGTGTCATTCAGCACCGTCAGCCATGTAACCTTATCCTTCGGCGACGTAATACCCCTAATCACCTCTGGGAAATGTTTTGAGTGTTTCGACTTGTTTGCGTCAGATCTAATCCAATTAAAGTGTGGCAGAGCGCGATGAACGTATAGGTATTCTGTCGCCTCGGGCACTTGCCTGAGACAGACTTCTCCAGTCCAGATACACCTGACCGAAGATAATTTTCTTTTCTGTGCGAGGCGAAAAGGAATGAGGAAAACAACTATGGGTACAATGACTTCACTTCAACAGTGGTTATGCGTAAAAGAAGGCCTGAAAGAGTTCTTTACACCCACTCAGTGACCCTCCGTGACTGTCCTTCTATCATTCCGATGCAGGACGGGACAAGGTCTGGATTTTAATGAAAATTTCACGTATTTCTTTGACCCTGACGTAATCGAGGCAGAAAATGAGGAGGCTCCAGTCTGGAAAAAATTATTTTGGCACTTTATTGCTGGTGTTGATGAGATCTCTCCGTCTACAGCAAATTTCCACATTTTAAGAGGTTTTTTTTTTGTAGTGAAGTGGGGTGGAGGTTTTTATTTAAAGGAAATCTTCTGCAACATAAACCAGTTGAGGATTTTTCAGCTATGAGAGTGGAAGCTTAAAATAAGCCATAGAACATTCTTAGGATATGAAGGAAAAGAAGATTACTGATAGTGGTGTTGCCCTTGTAAAGTCTCGAGAAGCATCTGCTAATTGGGATACGCAATCGACTCTTTTGAGTACCAGAACTTGAAAAATGCCCTCATCTCAGTCAACGGCATGAAGAATTTCAGGGATCACAATATTTTCTTCCCGCTTAGCTATAGTACGCATTAGACCAATATCCATTAATTGTATATAATCGATCTAGCGTACTAGAGATTAGGAATGTCGAAGGACTTAAAGGCGAACCATTTCCTGACGTGAATGTAAAAATCTTATTCTTTCTTCCCCAAACTTCTTCAGATTTCTAGGGTTAGAATTACAAACTACCGTTTAAGTCGTCAAAATTCAGGCCTTACAACAATAGAACCACAAAAGTCGATGAGGGTCGAAGTGCTTTCTGTATTTCCATATTTTCTTTTGAAACTGGAGAAGAATGTCAATGAAGCCATCAAGTTTAGTAGAGAATGTGACAGGAGGATGACTGAGAATACTTTTCACAAACTGGTAGAGTCCTGGCAGAGGAAAAGGTGGTAGAGAAGAGAATTTTATTTCCTATTAAAAATCGCATTTTTGCCATGTCCTCTATAGTTAATTCGTTCGGAGTTTCTGTGATCTTTAGCAATCCTGACCTGTAACAACAAGACAAATCTTCCGAAGTTGGTTATTTGCTCGTACTACCCCCATATGTTGGAATTTATCTAGGTTGAGTAAAAGTGCCAAGCAGGGATAATAGGGAACTCCACTTGACAAGGTTTTGGTACTCCTACCACCAACTAATTTAACTGGCTGAGTGATCGAACATTTCTAATCTTCAATAATATCATATCATCCTACGGAGGGCCATGAAAATAAAAATTTAAACATTTTGAAGAGAACACCAAATTATCCTTAAATGTGAAATGGTAAAAGCACATCTAGACCGGTAGAGGCCTAATTGTGTCGAAGGTTTAAAATTCGGATATAGAGGATCACAGTGGATAGGTTTTGTAGTCCCAGAAATTTCAAGACCAAGCAATTGATTGATTGAGTTAATTTTTGAAGGTCCAAGCAAAATCCACCCCCTCACAGAATCGCTTTTTGCACGAAGCTGCTCTGCTTTGAATAGAGATGAATAGAATTGCAGGAGGTTCAGTAACTCCTCCCCAGCGAAATAATTACGTAGATAACGAAGCCAAATTTTGAGGTTTACTGAAACACCCAAGGGTATATAAAAGATCTGCCAGTCTCAATTCAATTCTCAATGCAAATTGATTAGAATTACTGGTATCAGATAAAATCGCAGATTTCCCTTCATGCACGAACTGCGCCTTTACCAGTTCGGTTACCGACAAAAACTCTAATGATTATAATTTGTAATATTAGAAGTGTGAAAATAAAGAAAAACTGCATAAAGGCAGTGAAGCGGAGGAACACGGCCAACTTCGGAAGCGAGGCGTGTAAGGCTTGACGCATATGAGCGTAAAAATAACGTACGCTTCATTAAATGGTATATCTGCCATTTAAAAGTTGTACAATTGTCCACCGTCAACCAGAATTTTATTATAACGCGCGGGAATTTTGAGCTCGCAAGCACCACGTCAAATCGCAACATCTTACAGCGTCTTTTCCAAGAACATATTTCACTGCCACTGTATCATTTTAAGGGTTGATCTTTCGGAGTTTAGAAATTGCTACAAGATCGCCAGTTACGCGGATGTGTTCGTCATTCTTCTAGCGAAATCTACTCTGATCTATAACTATCTAACTAGTGACTAATTGAACTGTCAATTTCATTCTCACTATGAGCCCTCAGAAAACAGAATTTTGTACCTTTATCAAGAAAAGGTAAATCCCTCGGAGGATCATGCCCTTTATTGATTCTATGCGGCTAAAATTAAAGAATGTCAGTGGGACGATATTTTGGATTAAAAACTTTATTGAAAACCAACTTTTACAGAAAAGGACGAATGTGTGATGTGATTAATCAGCAGGCTTGGGTTTGGTATATATATATCTATATATCTGATCTACTGCTTATAGAATCAGTGATCACCTCTTAAAAGTTGTGTTGGCCTTAAACTTTGAACTCAAAATTCCCCCAGAGAAGGACTGAAAGTGTTATCCTGAAATTCTTCCCTTGATGCATCTAATCTTTTTTGGTAATGGATTAAAAGCAGAGGACAATTCTAGAGGCCAACTCTACTGTGATGCTTAAGACGTATAAATAGGATTACACTTTGAAGGGTAAAACGCGATTCTACAAACCGACCGTAAAGTTATTCTAGAAGCCGGCATATATCTTCAGAACTTGGATTTTCAGAGACTGAGGATTGCAATGAGTACAGGAAGTAAAACATTTGGTTTTAAAGAAATCCTTTTGTTAGTTAGTATTCTTTGAGGTAGATGATGCTTCACACGATGAAGACTTCTTAATTTGGTCTTTCAGAACATTGGAGGTCAAAAATCCGTAGTTGGGAGGAGGGTTGAGTTGAGATACCTCCCAAATTTTACTATTAACATTAAGGGTAAAAAGTTGTATGCCGAGGGATGTTATTGCAGAATGTGGATTCCTCTGAATTTTTGAAGATTAATCACTTATTAGGACGGCCACGGGAGTTGAAATTTTAGAAGCAATAAAAGTGGACAACGAGGTTACTTTGCAGAATAAGAAGCGCGATTTGAGTCCATCAACAACTGCGAAAGATTGTTTACGCCCACAGAATATGTTCATGTATTTGTGGTAGAATGTTCGCTAAGCAATTGCTAATTAAACTTACTGTAATCACCTCAAATTATTCCACGAGGCAGTGTGAGAAAGTAAGGTTTTACTGATCAATCCCTAATATCGTTATATAGAATTAGGTTAACACGACGAAAGCCACTTGAACAATCTTAGGGCTTCTTTACATCGTCATAAATGACCTAGATCCAAAATTGGACTGATTAAAAACAGAAGGGAACGTAATCCTTTTTTTGGAGGCAACTACTAACACTGAAAAGATCGCTTAGCATAGATGTTGGTTGGTTAAGTCGGTTTTAGAACAAATAATGGTTAGCGAACTCTGCCCTTAATACAGAGGTAGAGATTTAAAACGTATACAAGCCAATAATGCTTAAGGTCAGTTGGCAGTGAGTCAGTGAGTGCCCATGACTCTGCTTGGAACAGAATACTTAGCGCGATTACCAGAGTGTTGTAATAATTCTTAAATGGCTTGGAACCCACTAAAGCAGTAGACCCAAGTTACAACATCTAAAATTTAGAAACGGATGGAAAGGTGGCTCCCAAGGTACGCAATAGCAGCCATCATTATCATTAATTTGGGTAGTTAGTGTTCAATTTCCAAATCATGTGTAAAAAATGATGGTGAACTTTGAAATTATAAAGAGAACACATTTCAAATCCAATTTTATTCGCAAAACCACAAAGTCCTTGACATTAATTTAATTCTCCCCCATAAAGATAATCCGCTGCCATCAACTCTTGTTTGGATTGCAGTAAGCCGTGTCTCGTAAAAATGCTATAACTTCTACTGGCGCATAACAACCGGAAAATAGATTGGGTAAGCCAGAGCTAGCCAGAGGCTTGTCCAAATATTTGTCAATCTTGCGACAACTCTATCGGGTGCACTTGTGCACGGCCAGACAGACACAGTATAATGGGGCTCATGATAAACCAAACAAAAGTTGATATGGGGACATGGAACTGAGTGATGGATAAGAGAGTACGCGAGTGCACGACTTCCTCAAGTTTGTTTCTTTTCTGAGTAAACAAACTTGACAGCGGTCATTTTTCACTCCAATCCCAGCACAAAACAGATCGGACAGAGCGCCAGCTCGCGATATATTCTTTTTTTTTATGGAAAGTGATCGAATTGCGTGCACAACACCAGAAAACATTGACGGGAAAAATGTAAATATGCCACATTTTCTGGTTATTTATGATAAATGCCTTCCCCCTTGAGGAGAATAAACAGCGATTAGAGCCAGAATTTAGAATGGGTTTCGGATTGTAATTAGAGAAGAGCTGATAAGGAGGAATCTGCAATTTGAGATATTTATAATGCGGACCAATACAGGCTAGGAATTTACTGTCCATTTGATTAATCTCTTCATAAAACTATTTTGAAATATTGAGGGCGAATTTGTAATTTTCCGAAATACAAAACGCATCCGGAGAGGAATTCACTGCCCCAATTTTACGAGCAATGCAAAATTATCACAAAATAACAATGACAATACGTCCCCAAGTAATTGTTCCCCACAATTCCACTGTCATCTATCGAATTCCGAAGCAGATTACGTCCTGTTTTACGAGCGAAGGAACAATAGCAGCACAGAGGCATCGCCTGATGAAAGGGTGGCGGAGTATCACCCGCCAGCGATAAGCTTTCACACTTTTTTTTGCTGCATAAAAACGAGGAAAACACTGATAAAGCCTCCCACCGGATGGCATTGATGAAGAGACTAGGAAAATCGGATCCTACGCTTTCAGGCACTCGTCTATTTTATTGCCTCAACAATGACTGATTGGGAATGATTTCATGTAGACACTTGTTAATGGGCCAAAAATTTAAGGGATTTACGTGAAAAGTGAACAAGGGTGAAAATGGTATTACGTGAATTTCGTTTCAAAAATTGTTGGTCATCGTAAAAATTTGCATATTGCTCTGAATTGATTACATTTGCGTTAACATGCCAGCGGAGCTTTTGAAGGAGCACATATGTAAATGATGTTACCAAAACAGGAGAGGTTTCTGCTGCCTCAATTGCCAAAAAAGGAAAAAAAAATCTCCTGACAAAGACCACAAGGCAAAAATGTCTTTTACTAACAAAAACCTCGTATCGCTCTGATGGGCCTTTTCATCCAAGTTCACTCGAATGGAAAACTGCCACCGCTTCCAATTAAAGCTTGACCGAATCAAACGGGGCACGAGAAGCGCCCATTCTCATCTCCCCCGCCCCCTAGAGCGCACTTCCCTTTTATCACGTTCATTTCTGTTGTTCCACGGCTATAAATAGAAGAATCGCCGCAAAAGCATAGAAGAACTCTTGAAATCAGCGAAAATCTACTCCCTGGCGCGTATAACATCATAGAGACTACTGCGACTAAAGGAATGTGTGACAAGGCCGCCAGCTAAGTCGAGGTGAAACGTTGATCTCCTTTAAGCTACAGCTCAAGTGCTTGCCACAGTTCTTGTGGTTTCGTCTTATCTGCTCGCATGTCGGCCATAAGAGGTCTGATAACCCACTCGGAGCATAGGAGCCAACAAAGTTCTTTATTGGGGCAGAGGTTATGTCACAAAGTCCCTTGACCAGCTTATCGTATTCCAAGCCTTATCCCCTTATTACAATTTGTGGGGATTCCTTATAAGAGAGCCATTTGTCGATGGCCATTATCAGGCCGGTCATCCCTATTTCTTGATTGCTTTTCCAAATTGTCTCGAACGGCTTTGCATGGGAATTTTATTGTAATTCCTCTGGTGCCCATCCCCATGAGAGTGTTTGGCATAGTGCTCGTTTCGTTAGTCGGCTATTTCGATCACAAAAGGAATAGAAACGCTGCCAAAGTGGCGTGGGAGCTTTTGTTGGCCGGGAATCCCCTTCCCTGGCCGGTGATATCGAGCCGCACCGCACCGATCTAAGTTGGTTAATGTCACCCGTCAGTCATTAATTTCGCCTTTGTGTGGCTCTCCGGCGATTACTGGCATTTTCATAGTGTGCTTAGGTGGAAAATTGTCTGCTTCGCTGCGGGCTCTGCTCGGAAACGATTGACATTCTCAAGGTAATTGGGGGCATTTTTTCGTTTTGTTTGCAACGATTGCGATGATTTGCGATAATTTTGTGACATTTTTCTATGCTTAGGTGGAATGGTGGTAGTAATCGGGGCCAGTGGAGCGTTTTTTCTCGTATGTAATTTATTTTGAAAAATGTAGTAAATGTTGTACAGAAGTAGAGTCGGTGAGAGGATGGAACCTTGCGGCACCGGTGGCCTTCGAGTAGAATTTTCCATCCATGCTCACTATCTGCATTGGCGGCTGTGTTGGAAACTAATTTCTTTTCAGCTTGCCAGCCTTCTCTACTCTTGAAAGTTTAGAACTTGAGAAAGCAAAATAATTTCTCCTCAAAATTTTCTTACACAACACGAAGCAAGTGCTTTCTAGGGAAATTTTAATTACTTCATTACGATCCGGATATACCCACACCTAAGGAACAACTTCTTGCATCTGCCGGTGCCGTGACCGCGATAGTAGTGTGAGATGTGAACGTTCTTAAACCTCCAGTATTAATATTCCACAACAAGGCTCCTTCAGGCTTTTAATGTTTTGGAAATTTTACGGGTGCCTCTCCTTTCCATATCTTCATAAATTATTTCACAGCAATTCCGATGTTTTCCCGGTTCAACTCTCTTCCTCTGTTTACCTTTGCTAAAGCAAACTCAACCAGGTGAGCAGGCCGAAGACTTTTGCTTCCCCAGAATGGATCTGAAGGTTGCACGGAAATATTCAGACGACATTCTGGTCATGAAGACATAAAAAGTGGCGATAAAACGCCGCGAACAACAAAATACCAACGAAATCGTAAAATTCGGTGAATTCTGTCATTCCTCATTTGCTGGAATGCTTATCTGGTGGACGTGAACGGGGGGCGTTTTATGAGAAGGTTGTGTCGTGGTCTGTAACGGTTTACGAGCCAGGAAGTGGGGACGACAACGTCAGGTATTAGACAGGTAGTCGACACTACACTTCCGTCTGTAATGGAAATTGTGGAGTTTGTTGCCTTGGATTAGGATGGATGTGAGGGCGATTTAGATTAGACTGATAGTGTAGTTATGGTACAGCTGGGGGATCCAAATGAAAACAACCAACTCGCTTACTTGAGGCTTTAATACTGACTGCCTGATACATAACAGAATGCAAAAATCTTGCCCAGAGTTATCGACATAACGGGTGCTTTCAAATTGAC
>QYTT01093839.1:22259-35262 GCA_006980735.1 Dasypogon diadema | reverse complement strand
GTTGTGTCGTGGTCTGTAACGGTTTACGAGCCAGAAAGTGGGGACGACAACGTCAGGTATTAGACAGGTAGTCGACACTACACTTCCGTCTGTAATGGAAATTGTGGAGTTTGTTGCCTTGGATTAGGATGGATGTGAGGGCGATTTAGATTAGACTGATAGCAAGAAATTTAATCTGTTGTAGCCACTGAGTATATTTTCCTGTTTTTTTTTTTGGTAAGATTTGGATGCTTGTCTTCTGAAATTGCGAAGACAATTTTGAAAGAGGCTTTTTTTGTGCGGATATTAAATTTTCAGGTGAGATAAAAGAATTAGATAATAAACGACTTACCATAACAGAGAAGACAGTAATTGGAGCAGTTTCACTCACCTAAAAAGAGAAAAACATTATTGGGAATAATATGTGGGAATTTTAAAATTTTGTAAAATTTATTGAATTTTTATTGGTATTGGAATATAATATATATAGTATATAACTATATCCTCTGTCCGCCATATTGAATCTCTAAAATTTGAATTTGAAATCAGCGACCTTCAAAAACCCATATGGACTTATTTTCATGATGATCGAGAAAGTCTTGAAAAAGTTAACATTTACGACCGTCATATTTGATTCGCCCTGTTGAATTCTTAAGCGTTAACGTTAAATTCGTAATCATCAGCCTCAAAAACCTATATATCGGTCATTTTGCCAACATTCCATTGGCGTTTCGAAAATACTGTCCGCCATACTGGATCCGCCATTTTGAATTTAAGAAATCCGACTTTGGATTCGCAATCAGCGACCTCGAAACCATACTTTCATGACGATCGCAAAAACTTTTGAACAAATTACATTTAAAAAATAAAACTTTCATATGGCAGCCCTCTGAAGGAGTTGGCCGATTAGGTCGATTTGGTTAATTTTCTGCTAGGATATTTAGATCTTACTAAAATTCTTGTGTGCCGAATTTTATCCATCTACTTCGAAGTATTCTCGTTTTAGAAGGAAAATATCGATTTTTCATTTGACATAGCTGGAGGTTTCATATGGCAACCCTATGAGGGAGTTGTCCGAATTGGCCCATTTACGAAGTTGATCTTTCATTTTTATTAAGTATCTGTGTACCAAATTCCAAGTCTCTAGCTTAAGGCGCTCTTGAGATAACTCGCGGACAGACAGACAGACGGACATCTATTAAACGATTTCTTTTCTTCTTCCATTAATGGCAATGTAGTTTATTTCTGTGTATCACGAATATTTCGATGCATTACAAACGTTTGCTAAAAGCTATAATACCCTACATCTAGGGTATAAAAAGGATTTAGAGTAGACACTAGCAATACAGTCATAGTGGTAATTACAAGGAGAAGTATGCTATCATCAAGAGTACCTACCAATCTTAAAAGGTTCTGTAGAAGAATTCATAAAGCTGCATATTTGATTTTGAGAAGAGATATACTTGAGAAAACCTTTTCGGTTAGGGCTTTAAGCATTAGTAATTATTGTAAATTTGCCTAAAATAGGAGATCCAGGATAAGTTAATAAATAATAAAATATAATAAAAATGAAAAAATTAAGAAAACTAATAAAAATTAAGGCAACTGCAATTCGACGGCTTCTGAAAGAATCCAACACCATAGAAGAAACCTTTCTAGGTCACAGAAATTTCGGTGCAGCGTGGATTACCACCTTATCGCTGATTCATTCTATCGCTTGAAATTGTTTGCGAATCAATCGGTAAGACGTCTGGCGAGAATTACTATTCCATGAGAACACGTCATGAAAATGTCTAAGGAATCCTGAAGCAATGAAAATAGCGCAGATCTCAATTCTGTTCCATCACCGTCCGCATTCGACACATGGCTATGACAGAAGACCTTATGCTCCCAGAAACCTAACACCCAATCACATGCCAATCCAAATCCAAAGTGTTTTCTTTAAATTAATTTCACTTGTGCAAAAATCTCCTCAAAGTTTTCCTTCAACTTTGAACAGTAGGCCATTTACAGTGCATTGCATGGGGGTTCTATTTTTAACTTTCCAGCCAAGTTTCTCCTTCAGCGGACGTAAAAGGAAACGACAAATCGATAAGATCGACAAACACATACTTGGCGCACTGTCGACCCACCTCACTCTCGCTTTTACGTCTCAATTTCCACTTTTGCCTTTGATATGTGCACATTTTCTACTATCGCTGGCTCGCACATATTCCGGGGAATCGGAGGAAGAGGAAACCAACATACGCAACGCACCGAAACCACTCTGCGTCACTGTACACCACCAGCCCTTATCGTAAAATCTGGGGCAAAACCGTGTGCTTGTAAGAGAAATT
This sequence comes from Dasypogon diadema, assembly GCA_006980735.1. NCBI lineage: Eukaryota > Metazoa > Arthropoda > Insecta > Diptera > Asilidae > Dasypogon > Dasypogon diadema. The sequence continues at coordinate 32,947 of QYTT01093839.1, read as the reverse complement.
TGCATTTCAAAGTGAAAAATTTCCAAGCAAAGACCACAGAGGGGGAGGCACCGAGGCACTCATATTCGAAACGGAGAAATGCTTTTAGCCGGTAAAGTTTGCCTCGAATTGGGGACAAGTGTGATGGACGAGGTGGAAAAAAGTTTTCAAACTCTACTTCTAGGCCTCAAGAGAATTTTCCGCAATTTTGGGACATGTTAAAAAAAAACCACGAGAAGAAGAAGAAGCAAAACACCCCTTGCCCAATGTGACTCGTAATAAATCAACACACCTTTGCCCTTGAGTGTCACTTCGGCTCCAAGTTGCCGGCTGGTTACTTTCCTTAAGCTGTAATTTTCTATAGCACACGCCACGAAAACAACCCTTACCGGTTTTTGTGGTATTATTAAGGTTGGCATTAGGAGTAGGTACTCGCTCAACTTGGAGAATCCTCCCCCAGTACAAATAAACGATAATTTCCAGTCCATTTGCGGCCCCAGACAATACAAAGGCATATAATGCCCCAGGTATCGGACTGTATAGTCATCAATTTCATCAGTACAGTACACTTATATCTGTTTAACAATCAGACGCGAAACCCGTTCGATGTGAACCCAGTGCGGTATGCTCTGCACGTCCGCGTTCAAAGCGCGCATCCACACACACGTCTACCCGTCCAGGAAGTAACTTCTCCCCAGTTTTGCTGTTATGACAGCGATAGGTTCTGCTTCTATCGATTGTGGGACGCGTTCAGAATTTCGTTAACCGAAAGTGGCCTTCCCCCGCCACATTCCAAGCCACTGCGACCTATTCAGGTATTCATAACTTGTACCCACCCGATTGGTTATTGAAAATTATCCAAAAACGGTCCGAGTTTGGGTAACTTGAAAATTGCACACTTAGGTACGAGTTTCTTCGTATTGCCTTAGGGGTGGAGTTGGGGTTGGGGTTGGGGCTGGTTACAAGAGCATCACTCTAGAAGTCATTTGCCTCAAGTCGTAGTCGTAGAATATCTTTCCCAGCCAACATGTTACCTCATCTACTTTTTTGCACCTGCTATGTTGGGGTCGATCAGGTGAGAAAATAACTTGAGAAGTTTTGCGGATTCGCTAAAGAAGAAGGTGAAATCCCATAATTCGCGGACTCATATCGCATCGCACGTTGGTTTGCACCGCAAATCCATCCGAGCAGAACAGTGGGAGGTGGGCGGAGGTGCAGTCAAAGAAAATCGTTCATAACCTGGGAATTTTCATTCATTGCCCTTGGGCGATTTGCGAGTCCATTTGTGGCGGTATCACCTTTCAAGGAAACAGAAGTGGTCGGTGGTTTTAATTTCTGCGTCGGAAAGGTGAAACGTTTATGATTTGGAAAATATTTAACGGGTTTGTTTGCCGTGCCGTGTGGATAAGCCATTGAAAACCTGAAAAATAACACCTACACGATTGGAGTTAGTCTGGATAGAATCGGACATTTACACGGATTACCGGAAATAAGCATAAGTACAAAATTTTACGATCTTTAAAGTGTTAAAATAAATTTTAGGTTCATTAAAAGGATTTTGTAGAAAAATTGAATGTGAAAAACCGGTGACTGATAATGAAAAAGGATTGGTTAAAGGTACATGGCTCTCTAAAACAGAAAAATTTCCGAAAAATTCAAAGATCCTCAGATATTGTTAATCCTTTCGTAGAAATTTGTTATAAATGTGGCATCAAGGAATCTACAGGTCGATTATAAAAGCTTTGTACGAGGAGAAGGAAAAATTAGATTTACTGAAAATCTTAAGAACGGGAACACAAAAAGAGTAAAAAAAACCCCTGGTGTAATTAAATTCCAGAAAGATTAAAGGTAAAAAAAATTTTTACGATCATATGACATGGACTGAAGAAGGGTGAGGAGTGATTTTCTCTGAGGAGCAAAAGTTAATTTAGATATCTTGGACGCCTTTCAATACTGCTGGCAAGATCTGCGTGACCAGCAAAAAATAAAACTGAGTAGAAACTATGGCGAAAGTTCGATGAATCATATGACCTATGTTTGCGGACAAGGTTAAGACTCTGGTAGTATGTTTCCTCTAAATATGAATGCTGGAAAATTGCAAGAACTGATTATATCAATATGGTGATGAAATTGGTGAACAAAATGCAATTTATCGTACAAAAGATGTTAAAATCTGGTTTTGGGGAGTAAATGTTGAGCTGTTGCTTTAGCGTTCACAAAGTCTCGCTTTCAACCCTATAAACACCCTTTGGTGAATAATAACATTGGTACGAAAGGTATTTGCTAAACATGAATGAATTCAAAAATGCCCCTTTCATGCATGGACTCAAATGGAATTGTCAACTAATAGATTGGATCAGAATCAGAAAGAAAGGTCAGCGAAATATTGAGCTTTTTTGTCTCTATGAATTAATTTCATTTTAATAAATACTTCCTTATTTTTTATACTTTCATCGAATTTTTCTTGGAAGATACAAAATATTTTGCACATAAATTTCAATTTCCTGTAACAGGAGTTTTTTTTTACTAATTTATACTAAATATTTCACTAATCTGTGACAGCCTACTAAGCCTAGATACACCGGAGGAGACGTGCTTGGTGGAATACGCGGACGATTTCGCCGTGTTAATAGGGGCCCATACCGTTGAGCTGACGTAGTTCAAGTTTAACTAGGTGATTAGGAGGGTGAATGTGTGGATGCCTTATCACAAACTGTCACTGGCCGTGGTCGAGAGAAATGTAGTCATTCTCACGAAGACACGATCAGCACGGCTCTGCCCATGGAGGTGTGTCTGCCCAGCACGGCTCTGTGCCCATGGGTGGAGGGATCGAGTGCTGACGAAACCGACAGTTAAGTATCTGGTAGCGATAATGTGCTCCAAACTCACATTCAGGAATCAAATCCGAGATATGCTGGGGATGAGGCAGCATGACAGATCTTGTCCTTGAGCAGTATTATGGACAATACCAAAGTTGAACGGCCGTTGCATAAAGGAGTATTTGGTTGATCTAGTTAAGTCGATTTTGTAAAACTCCTTTTGCATAAAATAATTGCGTCCCGAATAATGCCAGATAGTCGAGGAATAGCAGGCACCCCCCTCCTCGAATCCAAAAATTTTCAGCTCATAGAGTAGTAAAAAAATGAAAGGAGTACACAGTAATGAAAACGGAGAGCAGTACAAATACTATTACTACAGTACAAACGGCAGCACTGCCAAACAGTCTCACAAAGAATAACAAACGTTAAATCAAATCCCACCGTGAGTAAGCCAGATCCAAACAGATTATCAGACAAAAAGGAGTTTTACATACTATCCCCGGTCTCATGAACTTGAAACTGAAATATAATTTCCCTATGAATTGACTACTAACCGCAACATCATTCACTTAATCATGTAAAGATCAAATATGGCTACAATTTTAATTAAGCCAAAAGCTTATTTGAGTTCAAACAGACTATGCGGCTTCCCGGGGGTATAACCACTCCATCACGTCCTTGATTAAATCCGAATCAATTTAATTAAAGCCTGCTGCCGTCTCATTAACCGAAAGCCAAATCATCATCAACAACCACCAAAATCGACCACCAACCAGTAAGTGTTTACCTTCTGTTTTCATCCCTGGAGATTACCTGGTCCCATAGCCTTCATATTCCTGGATTTGTAAGTCCGCACCAAGCTTCCACAGGGAGTACATTACTTATCCATGAGAGGCGCAACGTTCACCGCAAATCTCATTTCGAGTGGAAAGGTGGTGGCCGCGAACTAACAATTGCCGCAATTTCATTTCAAATTTGTGCCCCTATGAATTTTTGGGGGGATGAATAAAATTCAGTTCCCTTCACTGTAGGTGGCGGCTCGCCACAGACGTAATAATATGGGGCGAAACCATTTCATAATTGCGATTGTTGCCGGTGGTTTGTTATATGTGTTTGCACACTTGTCACTGTTGTGAGTGGATGATTCTGGGCAAACAAGATGCCGTCGAAAGCTCTTCAGCAGATCAAATATTTAGTGGTGCTCCAAAGAGTTAATTAACCTCATAAATATTTCGAAGCTCTCATATGAAAAAGGAGTCATCCAGTGGTGTCCCTCTATGAGGGTGTTATGGTTTCGTGGATTCTTTTGCGGGCCTGAAGAGCGGTGTTGTGGATAATAAGGGTTGACGGAAGGTAATCAATGATGACAGCCAAATAAAGTGGTTTTTCCGGGAAAGAAAGGCTCCGGGTGGTGTCTCATGCAATATTCTGTTCGGGACTCAGGTGAAACACGAAGTATTTCCTATAATTACGTGGGGTCTAGCAGAGTTTATCCAAGAATACGGGTGCAAATTTAATGAGCCCCAGCAAAAACTTTCTACAGAACTAGGGGACAGGATGAATATTTCATGGGGTACTGTCTGTAAGAAGGAAACAGAAGGGCGTGATACCTACGAATTTTTTATTTTTTTATTGATTAGTTGATATTCGGCTTCTGCGTTGACCTAAGTCAGATTTGTTAGAAAGCTGGAAAGAGTCTTCATTCACTCACTCCACTGTAGTAAAAATTCTTTCCAAATTTTTACTAGTGGAACTCAAGGAACACCAGATAAACATGGAATCTATTCCTATCTTCGCATTATCTCAGTAGAACTTTGAAACCTTACGACCATAATTAACTGAGACATTTCCAGAAACTATTTCAGGGCATGTTATCCTTAAAGTTCAGAAGTTATTTGCTTTCTGGACCATTAGGTTAGTGTCCCCTAGCGTCAAGCTTAGTTAGTCATTTGGGAAGGCTTCAAGGGAGGACCCACGCATCTCCAATTTGAAGGGATTGTGGCCCTGTTTGTGTGCCATTTCTCTTTGATGTAAGAAACCCTTTGGTCACTGGTGACTCTTGTGGGGGTGGGGGAGGCAGTCGATATTTATGGAGGGTTCAAAACGGTAAATCGGAGTGGACGGACATAACGTCCAATAACCAATTACTGCCCCCCGAGGGAGCAATTCCTCTGATGTCTTAGGAGGAAAGGAACGCAAACCAGGGCCATATGCCAGCAAAGGGTCTACGTGTGAAGCATATTCATACAAGAAGGATGGAAAAGAATTGCGATTGAGTTTTTATGACTGCGACATTCTTTCCCTCGTTTTTCTTTACCTTAGGTAGGTACTCTTTCAGTGATGTTGCCAAAAGTTTTCTGAAACAGGATACACACTCCATTTCTATGCCCTTTGAAATCAAAAGGAACGCAGTCGGAGTGGGAAATCACATCTTTTCATCCATACAATCTGCGAAAAATTTTTTACGAACCATTTCCACTTCAAAGTTTACCAGTGGTAGCGGTAGGATCCAAGCCCCAATGCAAAGGGCCTGAATCAAACAGCCTGTTCGTTCCCTTTTACACGAGTTCTCAGGTCAGACTCCATTGAGCAGTATCGACTTGGAATGGGGTCAATCGAATTTCTAGTGAACACATCCAGAGGAGCCATTGGGAAGCCGACAGATGGATGATGCTCCGCTCGATCCGATTAATGTAACTGCATCGGTACGAGGCACGGGCACGGGCACGGGCAACGGTCGGCGGTGAATGCACTCAAAACGATGCGATAACCTTGCGGCCAAAGAAAATGGAACTCGGCTAGCTGAGGTGCTGTTATGACACGCCTATCTCTACTTCCGCAGCATCTGGCCGGTTGGGTAGCGGTGAGAAGTAGAAGTTTCCTGTGCTTCTGGCAATGGACTTTGTGCTTGGCGCTACCGCTGGCTGACGTCAGACTGAGTTCTACTCAGATAATTGACGGGGGGATAAAAATAGGAGCTCACCTTGAACATGAAGTAAACAAAAATCGGCCGGGTGCCGTGGTCTCGCATTCGCAAGTCGTGTGGGCAGATCTTTGGATTAATGTGATCGGACAGGGGAAATCTAAAGATAGCGCGAAGTTTCGTTTGTTTATCGGTCGGGAAAATTCTAGTTAGATTAATGGCTGAACACCTGGAAAGGTTATACAATGCTGTGGTGTTCCATCAATTAACACACGCATTTTTCTCTTTCATTCTTATCCGCTCATTCTAAGGAGTTAATTAGTCTATTCATCGAGGCAATGTGATCCAGTACTCTACGCAAAAGCCACTCTTATCCTCTTTTGTGGGGCGCAGAAGTGCCTTTTACCTGTGCAATGATGCTCTAGAAGCCGAGTGCTGGAGTTGAGCGAATTGTTGTGAAACTAGAACGCCCCTTGCGACGCTATATGTACTCCACTGCATTCACCCGTTATCGCTAAATTAAAATCTACACAGACATAATTCTGCCTCGGGCCACTTAATCAGAGGCGTCCCCCTTTCTGTGGCAGATGATCCACACAACTATTCCGAAAGTTGGCAAGGAGTTTGTCGGATGATAGCTCCAGATAAGCTGGAGGAGGTGCAGCACCGGGTGGCTTTGTTTACTTGTTTGTGTTGCGGAAATTTCATTAGTTTAACAAGGATACAGTTCCCTTACCTCTCCCCAGCTACAGTGAACTCTGCAGTGCCTTTAAGACAGTCGGAATATTCAAGTGCAGACTTAATTTTTGTGGTTGGTAGCTCTCCTTCGCTTGAGGGTGGGCGTGTAGTTGGGGTGGTGGCATAATTTTCGTTTTTCTTTAAAATTTACTCATTTTACGTTTGGTACTGTCGTAGAAAGTGGGGGTGCAATGAAACTGGCATTTTTTGTGTCATTTACCGGAGGAAACCCTTGCAGGGCGTTGAGAAGTTTTCTTGAGCTCTAAGAGTGCTTTAGAATTGGTACTTTTATGTTTATTTCTCTAGGAAGGCAGCTGGAAGAATTCATGGCTAAAAAGGCTTGCCAACTCATTCAAGAGATGGAGAGAAGAACTCAGAATTCACGACACCTTTCAGCTTCCAAAGCAAGAGCTTCAGTGACCTAATTACTTGCAGACATGCCCAAGAATATATTGGTCGTGCATTAAGCATGACCTAAAGCACTCCGGCAGCAGCTGTCCATCGTTACTTAATCACGGCAAACGGCGAATGATTTTCCGCTTCGTAATCGTCTTCCGAATCACTTAACCAACTCAACCTTGACTCTGTTATGACTGCGACGCATTACGTTACACGAAGGTATCCAAATTGGGTGATTCGCTCAACTGGCCAACGCCTTTAAATCACCACCCACGACCCAGTTCGTAAATTTTGTCTGCTCGCATGGAAATCATCGCTAGCTTTGGAAATAGCAATTTGACGACCAGCACTTCGTCAGTAAGAGCTTTCGTGACTGAACCCGATAAATTTGTTGGAATCATTTCATCGGTCAACACGTCGACCCATAAAGAGATGACGTGAACCTTCCTCCAGCTGATCAAAGTAAATCGTGTCCAAACGAGAGCTGTCCATTTCGTCCGAACCCAGGGTCGATGATGGATGTGAAGCCTCTGGTGTCAAGAGACTCTTTTTCCATAACGGCTGTCACTCAGGCACGTCTCAAGACGCTCCTAATTTACAACGAGGCACGTGACAGTCAAGGCAATTAGTGCATCATCTCCGGCTGGAAATGGAGAGCAGAATTATTTCCGCCTACGACATACACCTCCACATGGTCAGAGTTTGTGCCCATCGAGCCGTTCGCTATACGGGGGGAAACCTTAATTAAGCCGTGCTCTGCGTTCTGCATTGGAATTTTCGTTTCGCACGATGGCGATCTACGCCAAGTAGAGCTGCACAGTAGAGGCGCCACTCTGCATACACAGGAAACCATAAGACTAAAGCTATTTCGGGAATTCATGGTGGCTATTTTCGGGATGATGGAGTGCTTTGGTGAGCTATGCCGTGGCGGAATCCAATTCGTTGCGACCGAACTCCTTGGATTAGTGTAGAAAGTGGAATTAATCACGTCGCGACGGTTCCCATTCCCTTTGATGGTTTCAACTTTACTTTTTACTGGTTAGGACCGCATAATCTGGGCAATTTCTCGCCATTATAAATGTGAGTACCTTCACCCAACAATGGGAAAGCTCCAGCTGTGCCACGGAAATGTACCCCGCTAGGATTTCTCCTGTGTTTATTTTTGCTAATTGCAGTGAACGAAATTTGCTGTCCTTTCCCTTGCTAATTATGTGGTAAAAAGGAAACCCCAACAGGAAAAGAGAGGATTTAAAAATTCCCACTGTTCTTCGTCTACCGAAGCTTGAGATAATCCTCATTTAAGCGGACACAATAAAGTTCCCCGAGTATTATTCAAGCGGTCGAAGATAACCTGGCACGTCTAGACATCCACTTCTTATTAAGTGAGCAGATCCTTTGAACTCGATTGCACCGAAATTATCATTTTCCTATTATCCTCGCGTTCGTGTCTATTCTTTTTCACAGGCTGAATCGATTCCTGCGGAATGGCTCCACCGATTTCGCCAATCATCTTTATTATCCCCAATCCATCCAATTCATCCGGTGGTGTGTGCTCGCAATAAAATTGTGTTCACGCAACAACAGGGAGGCCGAGTGATTGAATGAAATCCTGAAATCTCCGGAATATGATCACAGCGATAACCGAAAGTGTCCTGGTCGCCTGGCGAAATCACATTAGGACCCAGCATGTCGATGGAGAACTTTTCCAATTAACTGGCGTAATGTGTGCGGGTGGCTCGTGTCCCTCTCTCTCTGTCACGAAGGCATTTTTCGGGAAATCGAATCTGCTCAAGGGCGGAGGGAATTAGTTTAAGTGCCTCAGATAATTTCACAGTTATCCTGACTGATAGTCGGGCGTTTTGACCCACCCCACCGGGGGCAAGCAGCCGTGCTCCATTGAAATTTGATTACGACGTCTATCAGCAGTAAAACAGTCGCAGTGACATCATCATTCCTTTCCGCCTCGATGAGCAAATGGGAAAAATCTCCGGCGGATCATCTCATTAAAAGACGAGAGTCGTCCATTGAGAGCCTCCAAGCGAAACCATCGTGAAAACTTTTCCGATAAGAAGTGATGGAAAGAGGGCAGAGGGGGAAGTGCAGGACACCCCCCATTACGAGAAATGACCCAATTTGCAATAATTTTCCATTCATAAGTCCGCTACATGATTTGCTTACGTTTTCGGTCGTTTTTCATCCCTCGAGGAAGACGTTGAAAATGGAAAAGTGCCATTCTATAGCTGTGCCCCGGTCTGTACGTTCCTAAGAACAGTGCTCCTCTCTACCAAGTGGCCACGCCGGTGGATTTTTGAGGGGGTGGCTTGAACTTAAGTCTGATGATGGGTATTGGAAACATACGCTGGCAGCAGGACGACCTGAAACTGAGAAAAATGGCTTCGCCCCAGTCAGGAAATGTCCTCTGCTGACACCGGAAAAAACATTTTTTTCGGAAATTTTAAGCCACCATTATTCATTCTTTGGGCTGCCCTTGCCGGACAGGAGGGGATATTCGAATTTTGGACAGGCAAGACGCGTCGGGTTACGTTTGTTTCCTAGGGAGTGGGTGTATATTTGAATATAATTAAGTTTTTACGGGTGATAGAGGCTGTTTTACGGGCCTGCTTCAGGATTGTTCTGGGGGGTTCAGGGATCTATTGTTGCGACTATTGCCTTATCTGTGGAAAATATGAAACAAATGTCTATGAATTTATTTGTCCAACTACTTTACAGCAGAATAATAAGTTCTAGGCAACCTGCTGTAGTGTGCAGAGTTGAGAGCTACTGGAAGTATAGGTATCGTGGGCATCGAGTACATCACAAGGAATTAGACTAAAAATTTCGTCAAAACAGTGTCCACGAAAATAGCGGCAAAACGGTGGGACACCTACAAGATTACGTCGGTGCTCCAGAGTATCGATATTTGATGTTACGGACTCGTTGCCAAGGAGCTCCAAAGCCTCGTGGGTTTTAGATAAATTAAAGATGATACAATTCGTTCTGCCTTAAACAAATTCTTTGGAAACAATCTAATTATGCAATTTTGATTGTTATCAGCAGGGTTCCATTGCGAATCGGTCAATGATACAAATATATGCGTGAAATCAAGAGTACTGTCGTTTGCATAAAAATAAATTGGTTTGAAAGTGAGACGGAGAAGAGAGTGGGTGAAAGAACAGACCTTTGCAACAGTTCGGATGTAATGACATGGAAAATTGTATAATTGAACAAACGGTGGAATAGAAAACGTGTAATCCATTTTAGAAGATGGTGATTTAGACTGTATCCAAGGGTTTGGAAATGTCCAATGATACGATTTAGTTTTCACCAAAATTATGGAGAGAATGATTTCAACGTTCGGTGAAGGAAGTCACCAGATTTGCAGACGTCTAGCACTAAAACCATAATGAACGTTAAAAAGGAGTTCAAAGATATTAGACAGGATTGAAGTTATAGCAATTGGTCAGTAATTATAGATTAGGGATCGTCAATCTGTCCTGGGAACTGACTTAACATGAAGAATTTTCTATGATGATGGAAAAACTCATGTCGAAAAAGACAGATGAAATAATTTAGGTAGAGGTTTAACGAAGAAAATTAGTTAGAAGTCATAATACAATTTCTGTGAGATGTTCTAATTTTTGCCAGATGGAGAAGAGATTTATTCGACTTTGAAGAGAAGCCAGCCGTTCTCCGCGGCGGACGGTGGGCCCCTTCCGGGGGGAGGGGCGCTGGTCTTATGCTCCCGGGTGGAGCGGGGGACTGGCGCCTTTCTCAGGGAGGCGCCTCATCTGGCGACGGGTTGGGGGGGCTTGGAAAGCCTATACAGGGGG
>QYTT01093839.1:0-12521 GCA_006980735.1 Dasypogon diadema | reverse complement strand
TCTTGCAAGTAATCCACAATTTTTGGCATGAAATGTGTACAACATCGCAGTGACTTCACAAGTACACTTCTCATCAGTGGAATGGTCTCAACCACTGGACGTGAACCTCAGCCTGCTCGACTACCAGCATGGGTTTGGCTAAAAGGGCAGAGTACCAGATCCTGTCAAACTCTTTCGAGATGTCCAACGCAACTACATCTGACTGGCCAAGGTTATGGAAACCGGATTGTCAACTTTCGTCATCAAATCCCCGGTTGAACGTTCCAATCGGAAGTCATGTTGGCAATCATGAATTGGGTGGAATGTCTAGGGATATTTCATCAATCGCAATTTAATAAGAGCTTTTGGAGGCTAAGGGCCAAAATATATCGGTCCAAGGTGGTTGCTTTTTGGACCAGCTAATCCCTGACCAAGTTTCATAGACAACTGTGAGCGTAGTGAAGAGTTACATCCTGCCCGTGGTTGTCGAAGGGTGCATAACTGAGGGGAAGCTCAGCTGCGAAAAGGAAGAGACTTTTCGGGGGCTCTTCGGGGTCCTTACAACATTGAGATTGAACTCTAAAAGGAGGAAGTTCTACTCATATCATCATCACCGGGGTCGAGCAAGCCTGATCAGGAGAACAGCACCACTAAACATCCTAAGGATTCCTGGTGCTGCTATGTGGATGGGAATGAAGTGTCTCTTACAACAGGGCTTCTGTTTCGGAGTAAAAGCAAGTTATTGGGCTCAATAGGTCCGTCAGGATGGATGGTCTTCATTTGTGCCAATCAAGCCACAACCTCATGGCTGAAATTGGGTAATTGAGGAAACAAAACCCTGAGTTTGTGACTCACTTAAGGTGGTATAGCAAGATCTAATCCTTCAGCTACAGGTTTTGATGTGGAGTACTTCCCCCAGTGCGAGAAAGACTGACCCTCGACCCGATTGAGGGTCAAAGTGAGAGTGAGGGTGAAAATAAGAGCCCAAAGGTTGCAGAATGGAAAATCTTGAACGAGGATCCGTAATTATGGAGAGAAAGTTTCTATTCAAAGTAATGATTCAATCGCAACTGCTACTCAATAAGGCTGGGGAATGGGCTATCTCAATTGTAGAATCCTTGTAGATACTGATGGAGGAACACTTTCCTAACTGCTCCGATGTATTTGCTATCAATTCGAACCGCAGTTGAACTTATCAAAGACGTTGTAGACTTTATAAAAATGGATATGGTTAATGTGGCAGTAAACTCCTTCAAACTATTTAAATTACCGGTCTGTTGAATATTCCCAGGGTATCAAAGCGGTTCTTGAGGGAAACTTGAAAAAAAGTACTGCTCTTACACGATAATACGCCCATACACACTGCTGTTGTATCAAAAGCTGCTGTTAAAGAATGCGGCTTCGAAGAATTGGATCATCCGCCTTACAGTCCAGACTTGACCCCTTGAATATGGAACACCCTTGGAAAGCGATGGAAATTGTTGAGAAAGGAATGGCAGGACGTATGGCAGCAGAGAAACGTAAAGTGAATAGAACTGTTTTGTAGCGTCGGATGAAAGAAAACACTACAAAAATTCATTCTGGACCTGTGTCTGCGATATTGCCAGCATATTAGTCTCATTAGAACAAACCATAGTAAACCGTTTAACGCTATGCGCCGATTGGTGATATCCTTTCGAACTCAATACAAATGTCGATTGCCAACTTCCTTCAATTAAATGTTATTAAAAAATTTTGAGATTCACAAACAATGAGCCTCGCATAGATTACGTGAAGGGTTTCATTAAGTGTCAACCAGAACTGTCGCACCGATTCGCAAGAACGGATCCTGAACGAAAAAATTAATGGCGAAACTGTCGCTCAAAACCCCTAATGGCATTTGAAGACGACGGTTTCATTCCCATTCTCTCAATGAAATTAAATGAAGTTTAATTTCAAGAATTATGTTCGTAAAATGTTAAGTTTACTTTTTCTAATAAAAAAAAAGATTAAAATCAAAAATACATCTTTTTGCCCGTTTTCTGCAAGTGGCGCTTATCACCCCATTTCGACTTTTTCGAAAAATCACGATTTTTCCAAAAAATAAAATATTTCCACTATCGAAACTTTTAATTTTCTTGCAGATTCTTAAAAGAGAGATACACAATTGGTATGGGCCGATTTACGTTGTAATTTTAATGTAGCAAAACATAAATAGATTTTTATTTGAAAATGTTTTGTGGCGCTTATCACCCCATTTTACGGTATGTATTATTTGCTGATACCATTATCGGAATTTATTGCAACTCACAACAATATTTTTTCGCCTTCTTTAACAATGTTTTGAAGAAAACGAATTTTTTTACAATTATACAACACAGCACAAGCCGAAAGCTTTTAATTTTTAGTTTCTAAAGTGTGCACGAATTTCCCACCATGTTAAAAGCACGTGCATTATAAAGTGCTTATTACAGCCGACCTTATCTGCTTTCTTTACTTGTACAATTTTCAATCAGCTTCTTAATGTTTTCTTTTAAAGTGTTCAGTCATCACATTTTGTACAAAATTTATTATTACGTGAATATCTTCGTATTTTTTTTGTGGGGTTTCCTTAACTTTGGTATTTTGGGAGGTATGCTAACTTTTGAAGGAATGTTCGGTATTAGCGTTAGGCAAAAGTGAATCACATTAATAATTCATAACTACTTTTAATTCTTAAACAAGTTTCTTAGGACAAGATGTATCACGATAATGAAAACTGCCAAAACCACTGGGATATATACTTTACAAGCCTTGAACCAGAGAAAGTTACACACACAGCTACTAGAAGGTATGGAGCTATTATTCAGATCAAATTGCATTTATTTTCTTAAGGTGTTGCCTAAGTTCAGGAAACAACCCTATGATTCACACAGTACAGCTTAGGATTTTTGTATTGCCTAAGCTAGGCGGTGGGAAACTAGGGAAAGGGATATTGGAAAATTTTAACCTGATAAATGCTGTGCAACATCCCACCGGTACCAGGTATATCGCCGCGCCCTGTACAGGATCTGAACACACACCAACAGAGAAGGAAAATCTGCAGATGTGCGCTTCAGCCCGCTCGGCCAACGGTGTAGGTAAGGTGGAGGAAAATTACGGAAGAGAAGTTTGGAAAATTTTAACCTAACAAATGTTGCAAGTAAATCACAATTTTTGGCATGAAATTTTTACTGTATAATATTCTAGTGGTTTCGCAAGTATAATTCTCGTCAGTAAAATTGCTTCAACTACTGGTAACCAAATGAATCGCCGCGTCCTGTTCAGGTTTCACAAGAGAGAAAATCTGAAAATCTGCTGCTGAATGCTTCAGATCGCTTGACCACCGGGGTGGGTATCTTCCCAGTTAAAAATCGTCTTCCAACTTTAAATCTAATATGCTTGCTTTCTATTGGTGTAAAAGTAATTAGAGCATATAAAAAAATAGTTAGAGTTTCATTTGGATGGAGATATTTATGTAATTTTATTAAATAAAATATTTTAAATCTTATATCATTAGAAAGGTAAAGAACTAGGCTTTAAAATTGCTTAGAAAATGATTTTACCTTAGAATGGATAGTTTGGGCACCATTAGGTGATGAATACAAAGTTTTATCGTATGATCCATAAGAATGAGGGTAAATTGACTAAATTCGAGGGATCATATCTTCAAGTAGATAATTTCTATCATGGATTGTGTTTATATGTATTCCCGGGGTTATTGAAGCTGCCCTGCAAACATTTTGCCGAGCAACTCCCTGTGTCGAAGTAATGTCGAAGCAGAAGTTAAAGGGAAGCAAATTAGAAAAGTAAACTAGAGCAAAACTAAGGTAGACGAGTTAGTCTCGAGGTTTCTTCACTTCTCTGACTTTGGCATGAATATCAGTCTCTCATCCCCACTTCAATCCGAGAACATATTCTTTTTATTACGTTGCTAATCTGGTTCCGATTCGAAGTCGAGCTCGTTCTCAAAGGCAGATTCAGAGGATACGATGTGCTTTTGTATCGACCTCGATTCATAATATTTGTAGGGGGTTACCCTTGTCCCCCTACGTGTTGCCTCTCACCGAAGAAACATGAAAATATTTGATGTAGTTAGATTGTAGGATATATATATCACTCCAGCCAACATGACGAAGAAATCGAAACGAAGTCGATACTTAAAACTTGAGAAAAACGAAGACAGGCCTCGATTTCGATTTCGATCTCTTCTCGGTTGGAGAATGAAAAAATTTGGCATTCGTTTTCGGTTAGATAAAGTGAAATGAATTCGTTTCACTTTCTCTGAGTATTCTCGAAGACTTTACTTGTATATACGCATGTATATTCGCTTTACTTTCACGATATCGAAGAATTCTCGAAGTGAGGGAAGTACTCGACTGAATAGTACACGTATGCACATTTTCGATCGTAAGGTGAAAATTTGCATATAAAGTTCCAGTAGAATCTTTCAGCAATAAGAAATAAATAACTGTTGGCAATTTTTTTATCTTCTAGAAAATAAAGTTTCCTGCGAAGGAATATAACCACGCCGGTGGCTAAGTCGGCTGAGGCGTATATCAGCAGATTTTCTCCTCTGTTGGCGTGGGATCAAATCCTCGCAAAAAGCGGGGCTATATAATCTGGGTATCAGTGGTTGAGGCAATTTATACTGACGAGAATTTTACTTGGCGAAGCCATTGGGATGTTGCACAGTTAATTTCATGTGCCTCACTTGCAACATTTGTCAGGTTAAAATTTTCCAATCTTCCTCTTTGCTAATTTCCCTTCGCATAAGCTGTGTTGTGTTGCATCATAGGATTGTCCCCTGAGCTTAGGCAATACCTTAAAAAATATATATATATATAAATACTGCGGCAAGTTTAAGCACTTATCAACAGGAATTTTTCATAACAAATCAGTGAACAAACTGCAAAATCGTTTTGAGCGTACGAAGAATTGTTAGAAAATGGAATGAGATTATTCCAGGACGATTCTATGTTTAGCGCGCGGTTTGAAAATCTCGACAAATGGGAGAAATCCTGAAATTCATCACTTCGAAAATTCTTCGCTTAATCGAAATTTCGCTAAAATGTTTGCAGGGATGGGATTCGTCGCGCATAGCTTTTGTCGCGTATGTTATTCGTATCATCCACGCAGTTGTGTATAGTTTGATTTCTGTAGAAGTTGGGAAATTTTATGAAGTTTTTAGCTATAGGAGTGTTCCAACATATGCCAATCGATTCTATGGGGTAT
The DNA here is from genome assembly GCA_006980735.1 of Dasypogon diadema. Lineage (NCBI taxonomy): Eukaryota > Metazoa > Arthropoda > Insecta > Diptera > Asilidae > Dasypogon > Dasypogon diadema. The sequence goes on along the minus strand of QYTT01093839.1, from coordinate 7,310 downwards.
CCTGATAAATATTTGTTCCGAGACCCCTCCCCTGCTCTCTCTCTTAAATCATTTCTTCATCTTTATTTTTTAAGCTGGAAATTTCGAGTCTTTGGAAAGAGGTGGTCTTACTTAAAATGTCCTAAGTCATGTAAAGGACATCGTAGGAAAATGATATGGGGCTTCTTGGAAAGCACATGCCTTTAGCTTTCAATTGTACTCCCCTACCTACCTGCAATTGTGGGAACTAGTTACATTTTATCCAACTTTCTAAAATTAAATTCAAAAATTCAACATTTTATCCTTCGTCCTGCAAAATTATCTCTTTGCAGGTATTGCTTTTTTTTGCAAAAAAAAGTTGCGCCCTTCAAGGATCTTTCAAAAGAGAGTCAGCCGTTTAGAAGATATTAACATTAATAGAAGACCAGAGAATTTAGTGCAGGAGGTGTTCTTATGTGCTCTTTTTTAATGAAGAAGAGATTGGGAGATTTTAACCAAACCTTTAATATTGCTGCAAGTAAGCCAACTCACAATTTTTTAGCATGAAATATTTACTGTCACAGAATTGCCACAACCGGTACCCAAATAAATCGCGCGCCCTGAAGAAGAAGCCTCGCGTATTGTATAAAAGTACCCGGGATTAACAACTTGGTGGTAAAATATTCCGCCTACAAAGGTGATGGTTGGCAACACTTACTTCCAGCATAGCTAAGCAAATTTAGATTCTTAAAGTGTAAGATCGACATGTGTTCGGATTACATACTAGAAACCACTGCTAAAGAATTTACGAGCATTGTACTTGCAAAGCAACTGTTGATGTTGCAAATAAATTTCATGTTTTCAAATTACAAGTTTGCAACACCTGCCAGGTCGTTTGTCTCATAATTCCTTCTATTTAAGTTGTGAAATCATGAAAAAGCCTTTTAATAAGGATCAGACTGTGAAGCTCTAACACAACAACTATACATTTCGGTTATCATTTCTTGATCTGATTTAATATTGCGGTTTGTTGACCTGTCCTCCTCCGAGCACATAGTCTTATCTTCACTTACCTCCAATTCCATGCGATTTTAGAACTTGCAAAATAAGAAAAGAAATCGTTAAAAAGCGACCAAGCCCAGCACTCAATCGGATTACAGCCGATACCCATGGGGCACACAATTCAAAGCGACAAAATTACCACCTCACGAAGACATTAATTTGAGACTATTCAAACTCAGAAATGGAGGATTCTGCTACCTATCCGCCCTGCTCCCTGCGAAGCAGCTCCCACAAGAGGAAATCCATTAAAAAAAGGTAAACAAACTGCAGCCAAAGCGCCACAGGTACTAATCAGACCACTTCTTAGTCATGCGGGAACGTTATAATTACCTGGGGTACCAGTTTTTCTAAGTTAAAGGTGGCATCGGAGTCCAACGAAGACTTCAAGGCAACACCACGGATTCCACGTAAAATTTACAGTGCAGGCCGGCCGGCCTCGTCAGGAGTGTCTTCGTTCTGTTTATAAATAAGAAAATCGAGAAAAAAAAGCCGGGCCGCGGGGTGAATATCGTTGACGTTGGCCAAGCGGAGGACGATCACCCGAATTCTGAGTTGACCAAGCGTTCGCTGCTCGGCCGCATAAAAGTCGGTGGGAGCTGCAACGAGCTTTCAGTGTTAAAGCTTCCTTCTAGCTTCGATCAGTCGCGCGTGTTTTTAAAATTTTTTGCTGGCACGGGACGTTTGTTGGTTAGTTAGTGATCTTGCCGCCTTATAGAGGGATGCGGGAGCAGTTCAGTATCTCTTGAGGTCAGGGATAGTCTGTGAGACTATAGTGAGATTTCTAGGAAATGTGACGTATACCCCGGTTAGCGCCGGAACTGCTACTGTTACGTAATAATGTTGATCAGTGTACCGTGAATTTAGTGGCGATCTTCTCCAAGTATTCACTAAACTTTGGAATATTTGTCCGAAATATTTCGACCATACAATTTGCGATTGCCTTCGGGTTGGGCATAGTGACTCGAGTCCGTCAGAGAAACGCTAGTCTCGGTAGCTGATGTGGATGGACTTCTGTGGGGATCACATGAGTTAGGAAAAGCTATTAAGTAAAGAACTTTCGAAAACCAGTTTTGAGTATTTTGTGAAAGGAAATAACTGTTATTTCTTAGGACTAAAATCGCACTAAAATTTTGCAATTTTTGGCGGTTCAAGTTATGTAGTGGTAGGGGGTTTTTCTTTCTTCTTCTTCTTCTTCTTTTAAGTTGGGATCTTGTAATGAGACACTAGGGGGAAAAACCTCATCAGTTTAGGATAGACTTCAATATGAATCCTTTTTATTACTATACTGGTGATAAAATTCTAAATTTATGGTCCCCAAGAGATATTTTGAAGCTACCAAATTCACTCTAAATTTTGGAAACTATTTTTTTACTTCAGATATGGAAATACTGTTTCAACAGTTTTGAAAGTTTCTTTTTCGAAAGTTATCATCAAGATAATCCTCTGTTTCATATGTGCAGTGAGACTTGATAATATTTTCCAGTAATCTTAATTATATAGTTAAGTTAATCTTTTGATAAAGAGTTCAATAAAAATCGAATAAAGTTTTGTAAGAGACTGCGTAGTTTCTCTCTCGAAAAAAAAATGTTTAGATGCGCAGAGTTGTGAAGATGGACTAAAGGATTCACGGATTATTTATGTTATATTATGTCTGGCACAGGTTGAAAAAAGAAATTGTTGAACAGAACCTAATTTTTTGACCCGGAGTTTCGTCTTAATGTTTTTCAAAGGACGGTATGTTGCTATTTCTCAATTTGTCTTTTTACTATAACGACAAGTACGCAAAAATTTTGCAAATTACATAATTCTACTTCCTTTGAAACTTTCAAGCGGGGTCAGTTTCGGGCTATTAAATGGCTGAATGTGGCTCAAGGTTGCTGTCGTACTGCATCCAAATCTTTTGTTATACCACATGAACCGATAGTTTTCATTTATACTCTTGGATAAAAAATTCTGTGTATCTGAACTCGCTTTCAGTTACAACACAGGAGGCAAGAGCTAATCGGGCTTCCAATTAAAGAATTGAATTTTCTGTTGTTGCAGTTCCAATCAATCTAGATAAAAAAACGAAACTCTGCAATTAGTCGTTTTCAATGGCGCCAAATAGAAATCTAATTAATTCCGGGCCACACCTTAATCACTGCCAAGCCAAAAAAAAGCTCTTGTTCGGTAATCCGCATCAGCACAAAATCACGTAGAGGACCAATTCACTTTCAGTGTTCCATTGTTGAATACCTCTAGACCCTCACTCCGCGCCTTTATTACCTGCCGCCGCAATTAAAGTAATTCACACGGTAATGAATCGATCAAGTGTGCGTCACATTTCAATCACAATAAAAATGTTCAGTATCGCTGACAAAGTCGACAAGAGCGCAACCGTTTATTTGAGGAAATCTTTCTTTTTTAGGCCGTCCAGTATTTGTTTAAGCGCAGATTAAAATGAAACTGCACGGGATAGTGTTGGTGTTGTCAGTGCTGTTGGCGGTAAATTGGGATTGAACCTTTTCAATCTTCTCCCATTTATTATCCTTTCGTTTGTTTTAGACATGTCACGGCACTGACCAGTCCATTGAAGAGAGGGAAAGTGAAGCAGCCCAATTCATAGAAGCCCTGAATGAAGAAATGAACAATATGAGAAATATCGAGACGGAAGCTGATTGGGCTTTTCAAACAAATCTAACTGATGAGAATGAGGCAAAAGCTAACCAGGTGGCAGCCGAAGTGGCAAAATTCATCAAGGAAAAGGGCAAAGAGTTAATGAGTTTCGACTTCAAGAACTTTAAGGATGAAAATCTGAAGCGCCAGTTTAAGAAATTATCCAAACTGGGCTATGCCATTCTTCCCGAAGACGAATTCAAAGAGATGAAAGATGTTATTTCCAAGATGGAGGGGAACTATGCCAAAGTCAAGGTGTGTTCTTACACAGATCCCACAAAATGTGATTTGGGCCTAAATCCCGATATTGAGGGAATCATGTCAAAGAGTCGGGACCCAGAAGAGCTGAAGTACTACTGGAAGGAATGGTACGACAAAGCAGGTGCTCCAGTTAGGAAACACTTTGACAAGTATGTCGAACTTAATGGAAAAGCTGCACGTCTAAACAGTAAGCTAGCTCGAGATCACCATGTTCCGGTAAAATTTCCCTTTAGATTTCAGTTCCGGTGCAGAATCATGGCTAAGCGAGTACGAAGATGATACATTTGAGCAGCAGCTAGAGAACATATTCGATCAGCTCCGTCCGCTTTACGAACAGATCCATGGCTATGTTAGGTGGAGACTAAGGCAATACTATGGAGAAGAAGTGGTCCCGGAAAAAGGGCCAATTCCCATGCATTTACTTGGAAATCTGTGGGCACAATCATGGGAGGACATTGCAAATATCGTACAGCCTTTCCCGGACAAACCACTTTTGGATGTAAGTGATGAACTGGTGAGGCAAGAATACACTGCTTTGAAGATGTTCCAGATGGCCGATGGATTCTTCGAGTCATTAAATATGAGTAGAGTGCCTGAGTGAGTTCCTCTCGGGTTTACTTACAAAATACTGAGAAAAATTTACTTTTTGCTCTTTCAGTTCCTTCTGGGATAAGAGTGTGATTGAGAAGCCAACAGATGGACGGGAAATTGTGTGTCATGCCAGTGCCTGGGATTTCTATAAAAATAACGATGTCCGTATTAAAATGTGCACACGCATCAATATGGACAACTTTTTCACAGTTCACCATGAACTGGGACACATTCAATATTTTCTACAGTATCAGCATCTTCCGTATGCTTATAGAGATGGGGCTAATCCGGGCTTCCATGAAGCCGTTGGAGACGTTTTGTCTCTTTCAGTTTCAACGCCAAAACATTTGGAGGCTATAGGTCTTCTGAAGGATTACAAACCGGACTTGGAGAGTAGAATCAATCAGCTGTTTTTGAAGGTGACTGCAATATTGCCGTAAGTGGAGGTATTTAACAATTTTTTTTTGCTAGGCGCTGGCAAAAATTGTGTTTCTTCCATTTGCTTTTACTTTGGACAAGTATCGATGGGCTATTTTCCGTGGTGAGATAAAACCAGAGGAGTATAACTGTAAGTTCTGGAAACTACGTGAACAGTATTCGGGAATTGAACCACCTGTTCAAAGGACTGAGGATGATTTTGACGCTGCAGCTAAATATCATATTTCGGCTGATGTTGAGTATTTGAGGTGCCGATTTTGAATAATTCTTCTGTGACCAAAAATATAGAAACTTACTTCTTTTCCAGGTATCTAGTTTCCTACATAATTCAGTTCCAATTTTATAAGAGTGCTTGCGAAAAAGCTGATCAATATGATCCGAGTAATCCCAACTTACCCCTAGAAAACTGTGATATTTATGGAAGCACTGCAGCCGGAAATGCTTTCAAGTATTTAAATTTTTATTATTTCCAGGAAATAGTCTTGTAATGTCCTTTGAAATGTTGCAGGGCTATGCTAGCGCTAGGAGCATCGAAACCATGGCCAGATGCAATGGAAACTTTTACTGGTGAGAGGAAGATGGGTGCTAGCGCCATTATTGAATATTTTGAGCCGCTCAGGATATGGCTAGAGGAGGAAAATAAGAAGAATAACGTTCACATTGGCTGGGAGCCTACCACCAGTAAGACATAAGACAAATTTGTTCAATGATTGTTTTTAAAAATTTCTGTTTTTCAGAGTGTGGTTGAGTAATCCTCCGATAGAAAGTGCCCAGTAGTTTTAGATTGAATTTTCCTAGTTTATATTTGTTATTTCCACTTATTCTTAGCAATAAATATATTCCTAACTATGAGCTTTAAATTTGAAATAACTGAAGATGCTCCAGGGTATACTGACAATATGGGGCCTGTTCAAAAAAGCAGTTTCTGCAATAGATTCCAATTGCCCTTTGGATTTGAGATCAATGTGTCTAGGAAGGCCGGAAAATACCGGGGGGTAAATTGGATTCGAGGCTGACTTGGAAGCATCACATTGAAGAAGAGATCAGAAAAACTAAGATCTAAATAAAAGAAGATTATCATTAGTCAGCAATTGGATGACATGCACAGGGATTACGGGCATTTTTCCCATCACAACCACAGCTGCGCTAGAAAAGAAATTCTGCTGGGACTATCGTGGCTGGATCTCTTTGTGCAGACGGTGACAATGGAGGTGATATTCATGATTCGATGAGTAGACACATGGTCATGGACTGAGATTGGGCATAGAAAAATTCCCCATCACAAGAGATCAGGGAATTAGCGATGGAAAAGGCCAGTATCAAAAGAGCTAAAATAACTGAAAGGTTCCACAATCACCGACAGACTACTCCCACACTGAGAGAAATTTTAGCTAGATTTCACATAATTTATATATAGACCCCGCTATAGGATATATGACATTTGCGGACAGTGGCGATTATAGCTGAATTTCCTTTAATTATATATCAAAGCGAATATACATAGCTATAATCTCAATATAGATGACACGTATAAACATGTGAATATTACTTCTCATGATATTCAAAATTGCAAAATTTACAATTTCCTATCGCCGGCATTACACAAGCAAGTTTAAATTTTGCCATAAAGTATAGCAGAAGACAGTTTTTTTATAGGACACAGTGCTATATATTTTTGCACTTCTTCCTTCTAGTTTTTAACCAATTGCAATTTAATATGTTAGTGCGTGCTATGCAGATGTGAATTTAGATCATGTCTATATCTCTGTTCAATATCCATATAGTAACACATTTCACATCTTTGGAAATATACATACCATTTTATCGGAAAAATGAAGAAAGTCATTAGAACATGTGATATTATTATTATAACTGTAATTCTATATCAATAATGTATATAAAAAAAACTTCTTTGTTGTACCACACACTTTTCTTCCAAGCCCACAATAACTTTTAAAATGGCGTTAAATAATTTCGTGACTGTTTAACTTGGTAATTTTTCCATATAAAAAAATAATTTGCATCGCACATATGCTACCGGATAGAGACAACAACCAACTGCGACTGTCCACTCTACTAAGCCACCGATCAGTTTACAAGTCTAATGAAATATAGCCACACATACTACACATATTGTAGCAACGGCTATATCAAATATTTCCTGAAAATATACATACATGGCTTCTTATATTTCACACGAATTTATAACTCCAGTAGCTATGTAGCATATGAAGACGTAAAAAATACATGGCATTAAGTGCAATATGGTTATTTTATCATAGTTTTGGCACATTTGGCTATAGATTTAGCGATGTCTGCTATTTTTCGTGTGAACACTTGTCATA
>QYTT01093836.1:0-11154 GCA_006980735.1 Dasypogon diadema | reverse complement strand
CCGCCTTCCTACAAAATCAAAAAGTGGCTACAGGAGGTACACTTTCCGGAAAGCTATGTCTCGGAAAGACCTTTGACCGTGCGAAAACGCATGGCTATGAGGTTACAGTGGGACGTAGCCGAAAAGATGGTGTTTTAGGAGGGAGTCCTTCAAATCTCCAGGCCTAGACGGAATATTCTCTGCCCTGTTACACTAAAATTAGCAAGCCCCTGCACCATGACTTCAGAGAATCTTTATCACCTATCTCACGACGGTGCACTTACCGGTTAAGTGGAGGGAAACAAGGTGCCCTTTCTATCGAAACCAGAGAAAAGGGATTCCACCAGGACGAAATCCTTCCGATCGATCAGTCTGACATCCTTTCTGTTGGACACTGTGGAGAAGTTTCTGAACCTTGAACGTAAACCAGCGTGCGTATCGGGCTGGGAAATCCATGGAATCCGCGCTTCAACAGCTAGTGAGGAAGGCAGAAGGAGAACTCAATAGAGGAGGCATTGCTCTGGCCACATTGATGGACATAGAGAGTGCCTTCGACAAAATTGAGTAGGAAAAACTGAGAACTGCCCTGCTAAGAAAAAAGGTCAGCCCAGTGGTAGTGAGATGGATGGACAACATATTGAGGAACAGGGCAATAAGAATTCAGACTTGTCATGCGAGAGTTAGGGGCAGGGTCACGAGAGGATGTCCACAGGAAGGAATGTTATCTCCTTTTCTCTGGAACGTCACAATTGACTCCTTACTCTTTACCCTTGAAGAAACGGGAATTCACGTTATTTGTTATGCGGCTATGTGGCGTTCGTGGCGAGGGAGTTTATTTCCACTACCACTGACATCATGAGGAATGCTCTCCGAGCGGTGGAAGCACACTATCCGTGTGCGGAACAGGGCCTCACTATCAACGCGAACTAGACAGAAACGATAGTCTTCAGTAGGAGGACTAAGGATCTGGATTTTACACATCTTACACTCTTCGAATCTGAAATCAGAGTTTCCAGAGAGATCAAGCATCGGGGGTTGTAAAGATTTAGGGGGTTAAGCTTGTTTTACCCACTCTAAAACTTTATCGAAATTATTCTTATTTTTGTAGTTTGTTCCTTTCTGACGTCTAAATTCTTTTTCTTTTATTTTTATTTTATTCTTTTAATTTAATTTCTTTTTCTCTTTAAAATCTTTATTTTAAATTAAAACTTTTATTTATTTTATTATTCTTTTTATTTTAATAGTAACTTTTTATTATAAATATTTATTTCCGGCAATATTTAATTATTTAGGCAACACTAAATTACTTCTTACACCTCTACCGGATTAAATTCAAAATGAGACTAAAACTAATACAAATTTATTTGACATTCAAATATTATTACATAAACAGGTATCTATATGCATTTTTATGTAAAGTGTTCAAAGTGTATATCTCTAAAAACTGTTGTGATTAAATTTTATGAATTTCGTGCGCAAAAGCAAAGTGTCCTGAATAAATACATTACTGACAAAATAAATTTAGACACAGCAGATTACACTGCCTGCTAAAATTATTTGGTCACTCTAGATTTTCTTTTAAAAAGTTAAAAATTGAAGAATTTATTTTCTTATTAATAAACAATCTTAAATCCCGAGATCAGCATACTGGATATACACTATAGTGGTTAGACCGATTCCGTCATTCGCGGCGGTGATCTGGTGGTCCAAGCATGGCAGGTTACCGTTAAGAGGCAGCTAGATAGGGTGTAAATGATGATGTGCATAGGGATTGCTGATCTTCTGAATAGAACATAAACTCCCTGATTTTACCACGTTTAACTAAAATTATCAAAAGTAAATAGAAAGAGTTTTTTTAATAATGGGAAAATTCTGGTCTGATGAGAGGAATAGAGTTAATATTATCAGACCGGAAGTTTGTATGGGACTCAATTTCGATACATCATGCCAGGATTTTTGACTATTCTTGAAAAGACTACAAAATCTAAAATTTTCATAGGACTATATACATAATACAATTTTAGATGAATTTTAAATGTTGCTCTTAGATTTTTTTGTTTCGTTTTTACAAATAATAATGATTCATTTTTTGATAACAAAAAGAACCAAAGCTTCCCGTAAAAACTGTAATAGACTTTTTTTGTGCAGTAATTCCTAGGGAAACTCAGTATTAAATGCTCCGTAGGAAGGCTTTTCTTTCATTATTGTCGGCGGCCGTAAACCTATTGTACAGGAAATAGTGGGCAAATATCTCTGTGACTTCCAAAATGGAAACACATCATATAACATTTTATATTTAAGGTACCAAGTAGGTCCAGGAAAAGACTTGAATTTCAATGTGCAACTCAGGATATCCATCTGATATAAGATAAATCGTTCCGTGAAAAATGAAGATTTTTTCGCATATTTTCACCGTGCTAATATGGAACCGTAGTGTTGCTCAAGTACCGTATATAGGGTTAATATATAGGGTTAGATGTGAATTAAATAACTTCTGTCTGGCTGCAAAACTGTCTGTCAAATTATAATTGATCTTCGAATATAGGTCAGGTCCTACAGAGAATTTAGATATTACTTAAAATAAACTATCAGATCCATTTTTGTAGAATTCGATCTTTAAAAGATTAATTCTGTGTTTAATTTTCTTTAAAATAGTTTTAGACTTATTTATTATAAAAATACTTTTTATGCAATTCAGCGAAAATTTAGTCAAACACCGAAGGGGATCAAGTACTTTCTAACTAATGAACCGAAAAAAATCAGGTAACAAAATTAGGCGATCTTACCAAAACGCGAATTGACTTTCATCCTCCTAATTACATTGATCCCATCAAAAAATATTTTTAATAATTGCACCTAAAGAATTAGTAATTTAATCGAGAGAATTAACTACCAGTGCAATTTCACTGGCAGTTAATTCTTGTTCGTTTAGAACCTTCTATAAAGAATGTAATTACCATGCAAAACTAAAACAAATTTTAAACGGCCTTTATAAGCTTCTTGCATCTCAATTTCACATACTGCGTTAGTAGAAATGCTGCAAATTGATCTGCTGATATTACATATACATAATTTACATAAAGTTACAGGGCCTGTTCAAAAACGTAGTACTTACTGCATATGTATTGTTTACATAAATTACGCAGTGTGCGTTTTTGAACAGGCCCACACCTCAAGTACCTTGCACATTGCAAAATTAATTTAACCAGTTGTAAACTGCAAACATGTATTTTTTTATGAGATTATATTTCATAAATTGTATGACTTGTAAGAAATCTATTCATGCCGTACTCTACTGAATTACTGCATAGTAAGCATAAACAACTCAGATGTATGCAAACCTATTTCCAAACAAGTCAAATGAGGGCAAAGCGGTATTAATTTTACCACCTGTTAACGAAACAGAAAGGTGAGCTTTTCATTGCACTGATGAAAACAAATTTCTTCGAATTCACGATATGTGGAGCCAAAACATTACAAATAAACTAAATTTCGAAAGTGCCGCAGACCTTGGTTGTGCTTAATATTCTGTCTTAACATTGTGGTTTAAACACCCACATGAATAATTTAAAATATAAATTAGACATTTCTATCGAAGGCGGAGTAGCTTTAATTCTGGAGTTTTCCAAACAAAGGTGAAATTTAATAGGAGTAATCACAAATGTTTCAACTGGGCATTTGCCATTCCAAGAATTTAATTCTCACTGTATCGATGTGCAAATTGTTATGCATAAAAGGTATCAGTCTGAAATACCGAAATTATTATATTTATTTTACTTCGTCGTATATGTCGGCCATGGACAAAATTAGTACAGAAATTTTGCTAGCAGTGAAAGGTTAAATTGGGTTTCCAATTTCTTTCTATATTTACTATTAAAGGAGAAATGTACTTCTAATCCAATGATCAAATTTAATCTTTTTATCTAATTAATGCTTCATGTGGAGCCATTCAAAAAGAAATTGTTATTCATAATAAATTTTCTAGTTTTAAACTTGCGATATTTTTACAATACTTTTGCAGTATCCGGACATAATCTTTTAGGAATGTATGTAAAAAGCTTTTACAATGTCATGCCCCATAAATCCTTTTCTGAAAAGGGACTTCCTTTTTATATCCGAGATATAGGGTATTATAGCTTTGAGCAAACATTTGTAACGCATAAAAATATTCATGATACACAGAAATAAACTACTCCTATATTGTTATTAACTGTCTGTCTGTATCTCCGCGAGTTACCTCGATAACGTCTTAAGCTAGAGACTTGAAATTTGGTACACGGATACCTTATTAAATTTGAAAGATCAAATTCGAAAATGGGCTAATCGGATCAACTCCTTCATAGGGTTGCCATAGCTTTAGCTATACCAAGTAAAATCTCGAACCCAAAATATTCTGTTAGAAAATAAACCAATTCCTTCAAAGGGCTGCCATATGAAAGTTTTATTTATTAAAGTCGGAAACAGAGACTGTAATCATTATGATATTAAACATAAAACTCAACTATTATTAAATTATTTTTCAATTGATATTTTTGTACATTGTGATTGCAAATAAGACTCAATTTATGAATTTTACCCCAATTAACTATTGTGGTTCCATTTTTTATTATTGCGTTCAGTTGTAAAACTTATGGAGTGAACTTTATTTTATAAATTGTAAATAATGAATACATCACAGAGTAATTTTTATTTTTCCAGCCAATCTTTTTTGTTTATCTCCTGAGTTTTATTTCGTTCGAACAAAAATAAAACTCAACTTTGTTTTCAATAGTTACCTCACTTTGGGCAATTTATTAGCTATAATTGAAAACATATCAAGGATATATAGGGTAAAGCATCAATTATTGGCCCCTTAAGCGGCACAATTTTTTCCTTTTTTGTTTTTAACTAACTTATGGGGAATTTTCCTATACCTTTAGTTCTTATGTGCTGTTGTACATCTTTAGAATTGCTTTTTACAAAAAAATTATCTAACATAATTCTTTCAGACAGTAAAACGTTTTTATAACTATCTCAAAATCATTCATTGGCCCTCAAAATCAATCATTAGCCCAGTAAAAAAATCAATCATTTGCAATAGGTTTAGGTGATAGAAAGAAAGAATATTTTCTACATATAACGACAAAAAATAAAAGTAGTTTAAGTTTTAAATGAAATATATAATTAAAGCACATATAACAAGATTCTGTTCAACTAAATATTCATATACGCGTGAAAACCATTCCCGCTTCTGAGCTAGCTGCAGTTACAGGTGCTGCAGTTCGTTCAGTAATTTATGGGTGGCGGCTAAGAAGTCGCATATACCAACCTTTTCCGGGTATTTTAATATTTTCAGAATTGCTTCTTCTCTTTAAAAATTCGACCGCAGCTGAAATTATATTTTGCTTCCGCCTTGGAATCCTTTTCTGCTGCTAACAAGAATCCACTGCACCAAAATGTTTTCTTCTTCGTCTGTTAACAGCGTTTTAGGACCAGGAGACAGCTTTGTAAGATTCCCTTTAATTCTAAACTGCAATGTACTTCTTGGAACACCATATCTTCTAGAGGCTTCATGTATACTTAATTTTTCTTCTTTGATGCATTTCAAAGCTTCCTTCAGGATTGCTTCATCATATTTTTTCTGGTACGTTACATTTTTCTTTACTTTAGGCATTTCTGAAAATTGAAATTAACGAAAAATGATTTCGTTTTAATCTTTATCAATAATTGGCCCTTTTTGATAATCAGTCATTGTCCACGGCTAATGAATTGATTTCATACCTGTGTTGGTATCAAATGTTGGCCACTTGGAAAATTCTGTCTATATTACGGAAAATCCTTTCTACACTTCGGTAATAGCGTTATATACCCACTTACTAACTAATATGACAATACTCTAAAATGCTTTTTGATCTTAGCAGACACAAAACAAATAAAATCCTATTAATGCTTTCTTAAGAATTTCACTGACAACCCTACTCGCACATGTGCCTCAGCAACTGATTCATTCGTACCGACAGAATTTTCTATTACTAAACATTCAGTAGAATAAAACCCTCTAAAGAGGTAAACCAAAGTACAACGGTTTGAAGTAATTCACCATATGCAGTGTTACTATACTTCATCTGTTGAATAAGTTTAATATTTAATCACATGGCCAATTATTGTTACCGGCCAAAAATTGCTGCTTTACCCTATATTCTTTGACATATTCCATCAGTTATGCTCGTTAGTAAGATATTAGGAACCCTGGCTCAGTTATACCTTAAACCTCAGAGTTCGGAAATGTCTCAGCAATTAGAAATTTTAAATTAAAATAAAATGACTTTAAAGTCAAAGACAAATTTAGACGCGAATTCTACTTTGATTTCATACAGGATTTCCAGCCAACGTGATAATTTTGAAATAAGTATCCACCAAATTATTTAATTTCGCTGCAGTGCGTCTAAGGACTTATTCAATTTCGTTTTAAATTTATGCCAACTTTTGGGTGGATTTTTAAAATACATTTTAATGCAGAAATTTTTGACTGAAATTGATTAATTTCCTTTAAGGTTGGTCCTGGTTAGGTGTGAGTTTTCTGTTTAAAAGTAAGACTCAAGTTCTATTTTAAAGTAACTAAATGTTTATTCCGTATAGTTGTCCAAATTCAATTCTGGTTATGGGCTCATATATCTAATTTAATGATATATTGAGGAATTGACGCTAATATACAGTGGGTAAAACAATTTCAGGCAGGGTTGTATAGATAGATGTGCAATCTGTAGCGAACTCAGCACGACGATTGATAATTGAATAATATAGTATCATACTGATTGATTTGTATTTACACATGTACAAGAAATAGTAGACTTTCAATAGATGTAACCGATTATTTTTATGGAAGTGTTTGTGTTTTGGCAATATTTTTCAAATTTTTGAGAAAATATGCACTAGTTTTTTTTAAATTAATTAAATATATTTTTTTATGATTTATGAATGAGTGGTATTAGTGGTATTATTTAAAAATAAATAGAAGAAAAGCAAATGAATACCTCAGAAAATCATTCATGAACTTATACTGCAACCTCAGTAAAGTGCAATACGATATAATGTGATCGTCCAAGTAATGAATAAATCGAAGAATTCTATTTTAAATCTAATATTAAATGAAATAAAAAACAACCAAATCATTTCAAAATTTTCAACTTTGGGTATCACCAGAAATGTCAGTTGTAAGTATATGAGGAACATTGACTTGTTAAGCAAATAAAACAGAACCCAGAATTCAGTACTCTTCAGCTGCAAAAGCGAATGAAAATGTTGTTTAATGAAAATGTTCTGACTCCAACAATTCATAATGTAATAAAAATATTAAGTTATAAGATAAAATAGATCGAAGTTACCTAGAAGTAAAAAACTAAATATCGGAGGAAACGTTATATATTACCAAAAAGTCCATAAAGGAACTGAAATTCTGCTTGAAGCAAGCTAAACCTTTTGCTTGCGATGGATATTTTTGGAGTAAAGCTAAAGTAGAGTGTGAAATAAAATCTTACGTACATGTATGACAGTTAAAATATTGATATATTGAGATTTTTATGAGCTGTTGGGCCAGAAATATTGAAGTATTCATATTTTATTGATAAAAAATTGTATAAATATCATCACCTAGATATCCGAAAAAGAAATTATCAGACAGATCCCTAATATGATTAGGAATTTCAGGATTTTTCCGCCCCTATGAAAGTACTGCAACACAAATATTTGTTTGCTTTGAATTCTTTACCACCGCCTAACTTTAGTAAAACGAACATTTAGTTCCAAAACATTTAACATCATTTAACAACATTTATGCCATAATCTTAACGAAAGAGTAGCTAAATACTAGGTTCGAAACAACAGTGAAATAAGAATGGCCCTTTTGATCACTGAGACAAGATCTTATTACTTTTTTAAAATAAATAAAGTACCTCTTTATAAGTAAAAGTCCCACGATAACCTACCAGATACTAAGTACTAGTAAAACCTTAAATTTTAAACTAAGTAAATAACTAATTTTTACAAAAGGTACATTGCCACCGGGCCTTAACTTTTTTCGCGCAAATTGGCAACTTGGGTTGGAACATTTTGTAATAACTTTAAGACCTTTATCAGCTTATTCGATTTTCAAATACTGCAATATAATAGGAGTATGAATTTTATATTTTAAATTAAATATGGCAAATATAAGTTTCTAGTAAAAATAAAAAAAAACGCACGTCCTTGTCTTACTACATCACGTCGTGCCTTAACTTTTTTTACTCCCTGTATTTAATAGTGAGTTATATATCAAATTAATAATAAAACGATCTACCTACTTTTTACATATTCAATTTAACAAATAAAACATTTTTTTAAATTTATATCACTAAGGTTATATCTATCTTCACAAAATACTACCTTCAGCAGCAAAAATCTTCTTTCAACACTTACTTGTGTTTCAGGCTTTGCATGAAGAATTAAAGCAAGCTTGCCTAACAAAGAATTAGTATATTTTTGTTCTTCGCAATAATCAAGCAAGCTTGTTTCAATGTCAACCCTTTTGTCGGTATAGTTATCTATTTGATTATATGCAGCCAGAATTTCTTTATCATAG
Source organism: Dasypogon diadema (assembly GCA_006980735.1). Classification (NCBI taxonomy): domain Eukaryota; kingdom Metazoa; phylum Arthropoda; class Insecta; order Diptera; family Asilidae; genus Dasypogon; species Dasypogon diadema. The sequence continues at coordinate 2,579 of QYTT01093836.1, read as the reverse complement.
CCTTGACCATCTTCATCATCCGAGGAATCAGCAACTTCTAATTGAAAATTCATCTTGAAAAAGTTCATTTGCTTCTTCTTTTGTTTTAGAAGGCAACTCTACTTCCAGAGATTGTTTCTTGATACTCATGTGAAAAAAGTCGTAATCAATTAAAATCAATATTTTCAGGTAATTCTGATGATTAATATCGTTTTCTTCGCTTTCGTAAATTTTGTTCTACATATATTTTTATGCTATAGTTACATATTTTATTAAAATGCTTTCAGAACCTGCTTTTAAATAAATTAAATTATAATTCTTATTGAAAAATTTATGAGTTATTTCTAGAATATTTAAAATATAAGAAATCAAAACTAAACAGGGATATTAGAAAAACTACACTAAAGGTATTCCATTGTGCAACTTTCAGAGCTGAAAATTATAATAAAGCAGAATCTCCTTTATGCAATACATTAAAGATACACAACATTTGCACTAACTTAAGGTTATTGGAGAATCATCAACCAGATTATACATACCGAATGTAAATAGTATAGCTACGTACTTTACCTAAATAAAGAAACTGGACAGCGAGTTTTGTTTCTTTTCTTTATTTAGAAGACGACAGAGTCTAGGCTCAAGATACAATGCTGCAACCTTTGATTCGTTTCCAAGAAGTTCCGTTTCTCTTCGTTCTAAACACTGCAATAATGTGTTATGGTCTTCATTTATTAATTGAAGGTGTATTTTCAATTCAGGCCAAATTTTGTAAAATTCGCCAAGAAGTTGTGATGTTAAATGGTTCTAGTATCGTAACAAGATTTTCCAGCTGTTGCCTTTCGCGTGCAGACAGCTTTACACTTTCTCGAAGATTTTCATTTTCTTCACAAAAGTTTTTACAGCCTAATAATGTCTTTACCATATTAAATGTGGAATTACAACGTGTGATTACATTGAGCTGCGGTTTTTTAGATTTAACGAAGACATGCTACACCTAAGTGCAAAGTTTAATAATCCTTAAATTCTATTTTAAATCGAGATAAAATGTAATTTTAAATACCTAAATGTTGGAGTTCTTAAGATTTTAGTTAACTGACGAGCGCGAGTAATGGCTTGTTCACATTTACTAATTGAAGGGTAGTCCTTCACTGCTAGTTACAATGTTTGTGCGGCACAATTAATGGAGAAGATGTTCTCGAAGCAAATTCCTTCAGAAAGATCAGGAAGATCTCCTTTATCAGAATTATTATCTAAGTCTTCATCTGTGAACTGAATAGCTTTTGAAATAGAGAGCAGTTCCACAGCTTTTAACATTATTCTCCTGTTCTCTGCAGTTATGGAGTAGAATTGGTTCTTCTTCTTCCTTTAAGTCTTTATGTTCAGTATGTCGATTTTTTAATTCAATTATTGCAAGAGTGTAAACACAAATTTAACGTTTGTGTATAAATTGAACATTTACACCTAAAACAGACCCGTCAAAGTGAGTGGCTTCCTTTATTTTTCTTTACTAAATTCAACTCGTTTATTAATATAGTCCATTATATTTCTGCAAGTGATGTTAACGCGCAATGCCTCGAATATTTGGAACTTTAACACTTTAAATGGTTTAGAATCAGACACAGAAAAACGCAATGACTTTTTTCTAACCAACGCAATACAAGCATTTTTAACTTCTTCGGAAGATAGCTTTACAGCATATACATATAAATTCTGCTCTTGATTTTCATCACTTTGATTCCTGAGATTCAATACTTCTCCTGCATAGAGATCGTTGTGTGCAACAATTAGGTGTCTCTTCAAATTGTACACATAAGAGCCTTTAAACGCCATCACGCAAGTTTTGCAAATACTCTGTTGGGTAGGTTCCTCATAAATATAGAACTCTCTAATAGAAATACTCCCTCCGTTTGTAACACCTTGAAAGATTCATCGTGGGCCCATAAAAGTTACTAGATTCCTACTCAGGATCAAAATTATGTCGATTTATGCATGTCCGTCTGTCCGTCTTCTAACACGATTAAGGGCGAACGGAGCAACGAAGAAAGCTGAAATTTGGTATGTGAGTTCGTTATTTTATTTGTGAGGTTGAGTTCGTAGATGAGTATGCTCATCGGCCCACAGGAAATTGTAATAAAACAATCAAAATAATCATACTATGTGCAGAGAACGATGGTACTTACATTTCTAAGTAATGCACCCACAAAATTGTAATTTAATTTTATTTATTGTATATTTGAAATAGCGAGTAATATAGGTAACATTACACAGTGACTCGTTTGTATTAAGAATTATTCGATTTCCTCGAATAACTCCATTCAATGCCTGCACAACTTCAATGAAGAAAATGGATTTCCAGAAGAATAACTTCACGTAATGTTGTCACTTGATCTAACTCAAATTTAACTAAACTCATCACCAGTTTTAGTTATTCACTCAGAAAGATCCTCTTGGCCTATGGAAAAATCGATGCAGGGCGAGGAGTGTTAAAAAGTGTAATTCAAAGGCGAGAGAATTGATAACTCGAGAACTGGACAAAAGATTACTACGTGTGTGATCTCAAATAAAAGGAGAAAATAACCTCTACACCATACCACAATAAA
>QYTT01093835.1:2096-32093 GCA_006980735.1 Dasypogon diadema | reverse complement strand
TATATATATATATATATATATATATTAAAATTTACTTCAAAAGTTTTAATCGTGTATAGTACTCCACATTTCCAAATGGCGCAAGGCAAAAATTACAAAATATAAAAGATTATTAAATTATAACAATAAAGGCAAGGATAAGAATCAAAAAATACTAGAATATTAACTATTTTGTAAAATATTTAATGGTGATTAGTCATTATGCCATTGTACAAGTTAATAAAAATTCCATAATTCATATTTCACATAATTAAATAATCAAATTAGCTTAACTTGCTTAACTTGCATAAATGTAAAATTTACTTCACACAGTAATTCCCACGATCGCTTCAGCCAGACGAAATATGATATCAGCACCTGATAAGAATCGCTGGCTGAAGCATAAGAATGTGGGAAAGTGAAGTTTATTGCCGCAAGTTAGTGCAATTGCCATACGATCTTTTTTCTTTTCTTTATATGCTCTAGTTAGAAAATTCTTATTTAAGTTTTTGTAAATATAGAATAAAGTTCAGTCTTGTTTCAATCGCAGTAGAGTTCGCGTGTTTTCTTGCTATCTAAACCTTCTTATTTTCAGGGCTTAATTCCTTTTTATTTTCAGCTTTCCATCTTTGCTCTGGTATATCGGTACAAGAACCGATTATACCCTCAACGCATTGAATATTTCCTTTTTTCTTTTATGCCAAAAGCTGCGTTCTTTTGGCAGCAGACTACAGAAGTTGCGTTCTTTTGGCAGCAGAGTACAGAGTTGTCATACATTAACTGGGTTAAATTAACTCGATTATTTAACCGACTTAGCTTACTGGGTTATTTAAGTTTTCTACGGTCTTCAATTGACAAGGGGAAGAGATCCCTTATTCAGAAAACCTAAGTATCTTTTTTATTTTTAATATTGTGGTTTTCACTTCTCAACTTTTGCGAGATGGTTGGATTGAATTTGAATTTACTTCAAGAACCGGAAAATAAATAAAGTGAGAGTGGAATAGTGATGTCGCATTAAATTGAGTTTAGTGATACCTCCTTCTCACCACAAAAAGAAATCACATGGCGCCCAATTTATCCCTCAATACCTATCCCCTACCTCACTACCAAACAATTATGCATCTAGGGTAGCGTAACACATTTCTAAACAACTTACTCATTCGCACTCGTAAAATCTTCTAACAAATGTCGAATTTTTCCTGTACGCATGAATAAATAAACACAAAAAGTAGTACAACTCTTGAAACGAGAATGCCCTCTCCATGCTTTTATCCCATACCTGAGTAAAGATTTGCTTTTAATTTCAAGAGTAATATTATACTCATTTCCTTTGTGGTGTTCCCACAATTAAAATCTTATTTCAAAGATGCTTTTTATAAGTCAAACATCTTACTTCCAATTTTGAGACCGAATGAATGCCCTAAACGTCTCTGTGTTCGTGGCAAAGCTTGTATTACTGAATGAGATGAGTGCTTTTAATGTCTTGCAATTTAATTAAACGTTCCTCTAATTAAATCGGTCTTCCAGCCGTAGCCCAAAAACTAATTCATTTACATACGTACAAATATACACGTTTAAGAACACGAGCCCTGTGTACAGGACTCTTGAGTTGTCCTGTTGATTTTCCGGAATGGGATCAACTAAATGTCATTTAGAATCATGAATACATTATTACTGCGACAGAACTCCATTCCAGACCGCAAGAAGAAGAAAAAAATCTTTTTCCATGACAAAAGGATTTCGGCAGTAAAGTGGGTGGCGGTAGCCTCTGGATGCTATTGTACTTGAGCTTTTTGAGAAACCCATTTGAAAGCTTTCTTGAACAACTGTAGAAATATTTGAATTTTTGGGGGGAACATAACACAATGACTTCAAGCCTTTTGGGGTTTCTTTACTTTCTTTTCTATAGTTTCTATAGAAAATTTTCACCTAAAGCTGTAGATGTGAGACATTGTACACGGATACATTATCCTTGTAAAATTTCGTTTGATATTTTTGTGTATGTGCACAAGTGTGTGTTAGCTTATCCGATAGCAATTCAAAGTATAAAAGTTTTTGTTGCAGAGCTGTTAACGTTTATTGCGCCATTAAAAATAACAAGGAAAAAGTTTTCCTTCACCGAATTTTTTTCTTTCTTTTCAATTGAGTTGAAAGAATTTGGTTTAGTTTTCAATACTCAAGTAGCGATTATTATAGTGGAGAAGTTTATCGAAATGAAAAAAAGAGATGATAATAACTATATATTTGTATCCTATATTCGTGAAGTATAGTAGGCATTAAGAAAGAACTAATTACAATATTTACCCCATTTTGCAATTTACCTCACTGGACTTGTATCTTTCTCAAACTAAAATGCAGGGAAATTTTGGACTGAAGTAGAAACAGTTGCCATTTTTTTAAATTCTTTTGTTGCAAAGGAAAAAGTAAAAAACAAAAACAATAACTTTTTTATCAATTCAAATAATGAATGAGGAGTCCTTGTTCAGATTGCTCAACACACTTTGAAAAATCAATTTTCTTTATCTCCTTCATAATTGATCGCAAAAAATAAAATGTTAATTAACAGATAACGCAGTTGACCTACATTTAAAATTGCTAGTTTAACGTAAAAAATTGTTGTTTTCAGATGGAGAAGTTTCAACAATTTTTCATTGTCAAAATTGCCAATTTTTTCGATTGGCGAATTTTTAACAAAGTTTTTTGTTTGATTTTACCAAGATATTTTTCTGAGTATACACAGAAATTCTCATCTAAGACATTTACTATAAACGTAGCTTTATAAACGGAACTTCTAATCACAATATCAGCTGATTTCAATTCACCACAGTACATATAATGATGGAATTCACCATGCTTGCACTAAAATGAGTAAAGAGACCAATCCCCATCGAAATTATTGGCACCGTGTGCAAAGAACTCTATAAAAGGAGCTTCAGCGTTCACGTTGGCCTCTTTTCTTTCTCATCGCTCTTCGAGGTCAGATCACTTTTCAGCCAGTAACGACTATAACAAGCTTACTGCCTTTTTCTGTCCTCATTTGTTATGTATAACTAGTACAACAATCTTTCCGAGTTTCCCTTTCCTCATTGTTGTGGCTATCGACTGCAACATATTTCCCTTCTTTGCTGTAAGTAACTATTGCAGGAACAAGTTTACCTGTTACCTTCTATTCTTTGCATGTGTTTTGGGTGCCGACTAGAACATTATATCATAACCCTTTTTCTGCGTGGCTGTTTTGGGTACCGACTAACTAGATACTAACAAATCCACTTCCCACCAGGTAATGACTGGGGGTTAGATTTATTAATACTTAGAATGACTAACCTAACACTTGTCTCCAGATACCAACTGAGACAAGAATAATAATTTCTTACATTTTAGCTGGTTTACTTGTTTACCATTGGGCATAGCTGGTATACTTTCTTCTTTTCCTTATCCCCCTCCAAGAATTTTCTTTCATTAGCTTTACTAACATTAGCTAAATGATCAAATAGCATGCATACTCTTGATCGTATCATCACAAACAACACCTTTGTACTTGTTTTAAGGCTTTCTGATAGCCACATTTTTAAAATCCTTTCACTTTTTTACTAACAAGTTTTAATATTCTTATTTGGTGATAAAATGTTACATTCAGTAATATTTCCAATAAAAATTATTCAGCGCTTTAATACTTTCGTTTGAGGAAACTGCATGTTATTAAAGTGTGATTAGCGAGTGAAACGCGTTCGGTAATTATTCATATTTTCTTCTTAACCACCATCTTCACCCGTATAAATTAGTGTTCGCTCAGATCAGAGCAGAACAATCCTCCTCTCGGATTTCATTAAAATCCATGTATAGCCAAAATCCTGTGCTCATCCCTGATTTTCAATAGTCGTCTTATAGTACTCCAATATTTTTAATACGTTCATCAGTCAAACTCAAGTCGTAACTCAACTGCATTATAAATTCCACAAGTCGAATCCTTGCAAGAAGAGGCCAAAGCGCGTATTGATAGTTTTCTTCAATATCTTCTTCTTCTCCCGCATTTCGAAAATCTTTTGGATTTTTTTTGGAAAATGGTACAAGCTGCCACATTGTTAAGCGAACCCTATGAATTATTTCTATTTCTTTGCCATTAACTGAGCATTTCGACGGCAGTAATACATTTATTTTTTTTACGAGGCCAACTTCACTTTGAACCAATTCTTTTTTTTCCTTTAAATTTAATAGGTCTGCAAAAGCGTGTAGATGATGGACGGGGATTTTTCCACACAAGTCTTTCGAATTATTGCATTATAAATGAAGCGGTATCAATGAAATCACGAATAAAATGGCATCTGTTATATTTTCGTCATTATTTCCAGAAATCTGTTGCTTGTATTCGCTTTACCCCGAAGATTCATCACGTCCCCATTTACTCACTAAAACTAAAGTGGTGTCACCTAAGGCCTCAATTTCATCCTGAGGTTTTATCTTTAAAGCAAATTTTGAAGAGGCGCCGCGAAGCAGAAGTATCTGTAGTCTGCAGTGTTTCAGGCAAACACTCTGCGAAAATTTTGTTATAGCTTGGTAAAGCATCATAATTTTTGTTTTTCTATTTATTTTTACGAAAATTGTATTTGTCTTTTGTCTTTTGAAAGTCCCAAGTCTAAAAACTGGAACGAAGCTTTCTCTGAGTGAATTTTAAAGCGACTGGCTTTTTGGAGTGGGAATACTCTCCTTAATTCTGCTCACATGGTTTAAGCTAGCTTCGTCAACTGCTTTTACAATAAACACTTTTTTAACTAGTTTCTCGGATGTATATCGCTGGAAAAGTGATTGCTTCATTAATTCAGTTGATAAATCTTCATTTACCCGAAAGGTCACCCTGCCCCGAAGCTCCACAGAGTCTATGCAGGTATTAAGGAGCTGGTGAATAAAAACTATATCGGCAACCTTATGTCGTTTCTCCAAGGAAGCCAAGCCAATGCACACCAGAAGCGGAAGACATCGAAGTCTGCCTAGAGGGAAGCGCAGTCACCAATATCACACAAAGAGGAAAAAATCTTCATATCATCAGCGTAAATTAAAATAGTGGAATGCCTCAAGAGGTGTACGAGGTCATCAATGGAAAGGATAAAAATTAGAGGGCCCAGGTGGCTACCCTGAGGCACCCCAGAAGTAGCCTCTATGACCCCAGATCGCAAACCACGAAACAGCACCTGGTAGGATCTATCAGACAGATACGAGTCAATCCATGCCAAGAACAACCACGACTATTGTGTTGTACAAACTTTAGTGCGTTTTCAGTACTAAGTTTCTTGAAAGTCAGAAAGAATTGCCTAACTCTTTCTTGTTTCTTTGTCAAAAATTTTAACATTATACGTATTTGAAAGAAGATGTGAAAACATTGTTATCACGAATTATTTTTTATAATTTACGATAGAAAATCTGCATATTGATTTCTTCGTGGCACTTTTATACATATGTGTCATAAAGTAATGCATTTAGTTTACTATAGAATAGCAATAAAATTTTTAAAATCTATGACATCACGAAAATCAATTCTTGGTCACTCAAAAATCATTTTGGTCCACTCTGCGCCTCTCAAATTGCGATTATTAACACTAAAGGACACCTTCTCCCGATGTTCACAGAGTCAATGTTAGCGTTTAAGAGCTGGTGGATAAAAACTATATATTGGCAATTTTATATCGCTCATCTAACGAACGAATTATACAATGTTATACGGGTTGTAGAACTCCTTGGACCAGCGCTTAATGAAGCCAAGCATGGAGTTACGTACCTCTGGAGACAAGTCTCACACCACGGGCATTAACAGATTGCTGGCGCGGAATGCTGTTTGTAGCAAATGTATAGTCATAACTGATAACATGACTTCACATTTATTTATGTTGGTCTCTAAGTAATTGTAGCTACACCTATATTTAAGTCTGCCTGAAGAGAAGCGCAGGCACAGATATCATTGATAAAGGAAAAAAAATTTCATATAATCAGCATAAATCAAAACATTGGAATGTCTCAAAAGATACATGATGTAATTAGTGGAGAGGACAAAAAGAAGAAGGCCAAGATGACTACCCTGAGGCACCCCAGATGTGCCTGTACCTGATAAGATATATCAGATGGATAGAATTAATCCATGTTAAGAATGATGTTTAAAATCCTAATTTTCGCAATTTTACCGAATGCGACAGCTAATCATAATCCTTACTAAAATTTCTGTACATGTAGTCAGTTTGTAGATTATTGTAGAAGTTATTAAAGGTATTCCAAATATTTCTTTAACATGCAATTCATTTTCACTAATTTTTTTATAATTATATTTTTTTGAAAGCCCTTTTCCTCGCTGCGTTCACAGGTTGCAGATTGTACGATGGTCCGCAGATTTGATGGTGGGCTGCGAATATGTTAACATTGATAACCCCATAGAATTCACCACAAACTCATTACCTACTTTGTTTTTGTCTACATCTAATGTATAAAGTAATTGGTCAAAACCAATTAATGTTTCCTTTCTTGTTAATTTAAAATGAAAAAAGCGGTCTATTTTTTTTTTAGTAAAAGTAAAGAAAAAGAAGGAACATTAATCACTTTTCAGTTTTTCAAAAAACATAGTAATAAATAAAAACAGAACTCAGTATACCCGCAAGTGAAGGTGATATGAAATACTAAGGTAGATGTAATGGCACCTAAAATACACCCGAGTGCGACTGTGGTATAGTATGCACTTTAACCACACATCTTTTTTACCCTTTTATTATATTTACTATATATATTGTATTATTTTCCTCGCTTGATGATCTGCTTTTGTTAGAGTTATTTCTTTCGTTTTAGACATTACCTTTATCGAATTTTAAACATTGGTTGTAATCCACTTCATACTTTTTACTTTTTGTTATATGTATTTCTACTGTTGCCCATTCACGTGCCGTTTGTTTTCGAGAATTTGATGGGATGGAAAATATTAATATCCAACATCTTCGCAGGAATAATGTCACTATTATTAAATTATTTATGAACATACTGCCTCGTTAACCCTTGATAATACTTATTTATTAGTTTGGTTACTACTACTTTGCAGTTCGGTTAATTCAATCGACAAATGCTCCATTTCCGCTCATGGACATGTTATTTTGCTTAAAATCCTGCAATTTATTGCTAAAGGACTTACGTTATTTGAACTGAGATCAACGTTGCTAGGGAGGCCAATAAATACCTGGGGCTATACCTAGATTCGAGGGTGACCTGAAAGCACCGTGTTAAAGACAAAATTAGAACAGCCGAGGTGATGTTGCACCAGTATTAGGGCTATCCTCTCCAATAATAATATTGATGCAAATGTTAATACATTTCACGCCGAAATTTTCGTAATATTTGTCTCTAATATTCGCTATGAAAGCCCAAGATCACCTTCTACCTCACCTCCTTAGTTCAACAGATAGCAGCGAGGATTTTGAAGAATAGGAGGACGAAGATTTAGAAGACTTTTCTTAAAAACGGAATATATTTCTTAATTCCTAAAGTGGAATTTGAGCCTGTTTTTAACGTAGCTACCAATGAGCGGCTTGTATATCTCTGTTTTTTTCATGGAAGCATTATTGCCCATATCAACCAACTGGCCTTTGACTACAATGAAGGCTCCGATGAACTACCTCCAGCGGTATTTAAATTGTCCTCCGATACCTTTCATAAGATAGGCAATAGGAATGAAATCTCAAATTATAGACTATTTGCGAAAGTAATAAGCGCGTATATTTTATAAAGAACTTATTAAATTTTATAAAATAAAAACAAGAAATACCTGAATTAACATTTTTGAAAGCCTATCTCTCCTTGTACTCTAAAACAGAAATTCCTTCGTTGGATGCCTGGCATTAAAATTGAATTTACAGGCTATTTCTGGACTCTTTCCCATGGAGCCTATTTTATAGGCTGTCAAACACCTTAAAGTGATTACCTAAAAAAATAACAAAAAAAGAATTAGACAATTTCAACACAAAGGGGACTTTCTTTACAAGGGTTTAGCCGTTCGCTAATGCTAAACTCCTTTAGTATAAACACTTGTAAAGGGATCACAATTTTGAATACAATGGGAAGTCAATTTTGATATTGCACCCGACACTTTTTAAGTACATGCAAGACATAACAATGGAAAAAGTTATTCCGAATTAAGCAATTTCCATGGAAGTGATTCCTAGTAGTGAAATGTAATTAAATCGAACACTAAAACTTTATTTTAGAAAAACACGAAAAGTACATAAATCTAACCTCTATTCTACCTTCAAAGAAAGGTTTCTTCAACTTAGGGACTCAATCAGCTTTAATTTGAGTCCATGCACACAAAAGCCGCACTGAAGTTTCCACAGTGGTGATCGCACCAAAGCAACACAGAAAACAACAAAAATCTTCAAGAATTGCACTAAATTCTTCATATATTAAACAAGGACCACAAAAATGAAACATTCACCCGGAAATTTTACGGAATTATACTAATTTTTCACAAATATTCACTCGGAAAAACCTTCGCGACGAGATTTATAAAACCGCGGAACTTGACACTTGTCAAAGTCGCGATTCCATACATTCCCATCAACCTGAAGTGTTCTTAAGATGGGGAATTCAGTGGAAATGATGAAAATTGGATCAAATTAAGAATTAAAAAGGTAATTAAACATACTCGTAATTATCAAAGAGAAAGAAAAAAGGGATAAAAGGAGAATAAATATACATGGAAAAAATTCCATGATCTAAAAATTAGTACGGCCACAAACTCTTTATTAAAAAAGAAATTAAAGAGAATTTAGTATAGGAAAAATTGAATAGAAAAACGGAAAATTTAAGATAAGAATTATGTAGTAAAATTCCTGGGCATTTTTGTTATTATTACTATTACTTTCTGCATACGGCTAACGTTGGAAATTAATTCATAAATACGGGAGCAATAAGCGTCTATTTAATTTTCCAGTAACTACCCAAGTAACACAAAGATGCCAAGCAGCCATAAATGCTAAAAGCGTTCTTTGAAGTCGCATTAAAAGCATGTCGGAAATTATCTTTAAGCAATTTTTGCAGTCCTTCAAAATAGCTAGAAAAAAATTTTTAAAAGTACATTTGAAATCTTTAAAGTGCAATTTTTTAGTTGTGCTGAATGTCCCATCTAAAGTTTTTTTATTGCTTGAAAAAATGCAAAAACAACGCAAACCTATCTTGCTGTTTCCTTTTCCCGTAAATTGTTGATGTAAGCACAGAAAATTGCTTGAAATTTGCAATAGCATTCCCCGCCGTAATCTTCAGTGTTATGAAATCACTACTGAAGCTTAACAAATAACCAAAAAATAGTTCAAATCAAACTCGCTGCAAAATTTTGTAGTCAGTAAAGCGCTATTAAAACATATAAACGTACTAAAGGAAAGTAGCATTATTTTAGCTTCGAATTATAAACTAAAAACCAAATTCGTACCAAAAATAAGCACCTCTTCTTTTCCTAGTATTTAACAGGAAAACGAGTGACAGATGTATCAAAGAAGTTTGTACTAAAGTATTATTGCGTTTAAAACAAAATTAAAAGTATTTCTCGGTTACATCTTTCTAAATATAAAAAACGAAGATATTCGTCTTCATTTTACAAGGAGGTGAATAAAAAGCGCAAGCGTTTATATGAAGGCATTCCGAAAAATGTAGAAATTTTTAATATTGCTAAAACTCTTCCGAGCGCAACTTATTGTAAATCTACTGCAACAACTTCAGATATATGTGAAAAACCTTTATTATTAACCGGTCAATCATCTCTCCAACTAAATGATAGTACATCATCATCGACACAAACAGGACGTTTTTCTAATGAGATAAATAATGATAGCAACTCGTATTCAAGTGGGAACGAAATTAAGGCAGAATATCCGAAAGATGTTCTATCTTCTGATCTACGATCTTGGGCTTTAACTTTTCAAGTACAACAAAGTGCTGTAAATACACTTCTGGATATTCTAAAAAAAATATGATAATAAATTACTTCTGCCAAAAAATGGGCGCACATTATTGGAAACGCCAAGAGAAATCCAGATTGATCCAATGGGTGATAATGGTCAGTACTGGCACTACAGTCTACGCAATTGCATTGTCGATAATTTGAGGGGGATTAAGGAGCCTCTTAAACTTGATTCAAATTTTAATATTGATGGCCTACCTATCTATCATAGTTCTAAGAAGCAATTTTGGCCCATATTGGCTCAAATACATGAAAGGCCTGAAATAAAGCCCAGGATCATTGGAATATATTATGGCGAAAGCAAACCCCCTGATGTTGAACTTTTCCTTACGCCTTTTGTAAGTGAGCTTCAGGATGTTTTACAACAACTGGTTACTAGTTACTGTTTACAAAAACTGGTTAGAAGAGCTTTCTTCCAGCTTTCTTTTTGCTTTTCCGTACTAAATTGAAGCTTAAAAGTAGCATTTTATTATATTTACCGCATTGCTATATTGTAGCACTTATTAAGCTGATAAGAACTAAAAAATAGCTAAATTATTACAATAGACTCGGAGACATTTTTTGGCAGTTAATTTGCTTATTTACTTTGAAAATAAGCTGCAAAGATTTAAGAAAACAGCACTGCTTCATTGCTCGTTTTTTATTTTTATTAAGCTTTGAAGGGCAGAATGAAGCCAAATTTGGATTGATTTGCACACTTAAGGATCTTTGATTTAAGAGAACAAACCTAATAGAAATAATGGCGTCCACATTGAACAAAAAAATAATGAAATATTTAAAGAAAAATTTATGGCTGTTTCAATTCCTGGACCATTGTAAAATAAATAAAATTTCAAAACATTTAGGATATCTCCATGTTCAACATTTTAATTCTGTAACTTCAGTTTTTGTGTCCTGGTAGTTTCGCATACAAAGACGAAGGCTGGTACTCCAAATGATTAGTGTAAAAATTCCCGACTAAAAGCTAAACAGGACAGCTGTGAAAGTATTTCAAATAAATGAAAAATAATGTAATAAAAGCGCTTTAATATCGGTATTTATTTCCAATTATTTTTCAATAGATAGCTGATGTGCTTTGCTGTGCCTTTTCTATTTTTTTAGCAGTTTTTACTAAAATATGCGCTATATCCTGAAGCATTTGATACCATTTTCTGGTAGCAATAATAGAAATGTCGCAATAAATTTTGAAATAAATGCGCTTTACATACTAAAATCCAGCACTTGGGTAACTAAGGGAAATACTGAATAAGGTAGTAAAATTCAATATTTTTTTTTTTTTATTATAGAAACAAAAAATTAACACTTTTCTAGTTAGGACAAACCTGTACTACATGATCAACCTAGTTACCGTGTACGGGTCATTCCACGAAAAATCGTATCAAAGGGAGCATTTTTGTGAACATACCATCGCTGATTTGAATAAGATTCTGTTGATTGGTTACACCATCTACAAGGAGAGAACTACAGTCGTTTTTCTTTCACAACATTTGTATTAACAAAATTATGGCAAATACAATTTTTAGAATTGTAGCCTGTCGAAACATATATAAAAATTTATATCTCCGATCTTAGGAGCTGGTTTTAAATTGTAGTAAAAAGCGGTTGGCAAGAGAAGCTTTATATTTTCATTAAAAAATAAACTTATTCTCTTTTGGAGGAAAAAAGTACTTCAAGGATAACGACATTATCCTATATCCTGTAATATCTCAAAATGCACGCCTGCGATTTTCTTATAATTTTTTCTTTTTTATCCTCCCTGTGCTCCAAAGAATACTTTTGGAAGGACACAGTGGCAGCATAAGATGAAGGACACAGTGGCAGCATAAGATGTTCATTTTATATAATTTTTTAAAGTAATCTGCTTCATATGTATTTACTACTCTAAATACAGTTCCTTCACTAGAACTAGAAAAAGTTTTGATCAGTACCACACCTGCTTCAAGACGTATAATTGAATGGATTTTTGGCGTTCCTGGAATCTTCTGTGCTTTCGTAAACCTTTTTTTCCAATATTTTTTCTTCTTGTACATATTCCTCTTCTCCGACATACCTGAAATTTATATTATGTAGAAGCTTTGAAGTCTTTCTTGTGCATCGTTACGTTTGAAAAATTTTTTCTGTTTTTGTAGTGGGCCGTGGGTCAGTGGCCCTGAATGGGCCCTGTATCAAAATTTCTTGGAGGCCATTTTTTGGAAATTCAACAAAAATACTTTCATAAACAAAATATATTAGAAAATAAAATAAAAACAACAATCAATACATATTATAAAACCTAACTATAAAAAATTGTCTAATGGTTAAGTAAAAAAATTTTTTTCGGCGAACATATTTATTATATCGTCCATAGCTAAATAAGATTTTAGTTTCTCTAGTTCTTCTTTTTCTATGGACAATATTGATTTTGATAAGTCCGATAGACGTTTTTGTCCCAAAGAAGTTCTAACATAATTTTTAATAAGTTTTAATTTAGAAAAGCTTCTTTCAGTTGTTGCGGTTGTAACCGGTGGGGTCAAAAATAGTAAGCATACTGTTATAACCCCTGGAAAACTGGAGGCGAGACTATTGAAATTTATCAATAATAATTCTGCGAGTTCCTTAATGGTATGAATTTTCTGAATTTGTAATTTCAATGAACGTAATCAGCATTTGGCCCATGCTCTTTTATAAGGTCTTGTACTCCTCCATATATACCCGACATTACATTCGCACCATCGTAGCCCTGTCACCTACATTTGGACAAATCAATTCCATATTCTTCGATTGTATTTAAAATTTCAGATTCAAGTCCTCCTGCAGTACAATCGGCTACAAATCTAAACTCCAAAAAGGACTCGCAGATTTTGATTTGTTTAGGTACACCATTGTTTTCTGTTATGAATATATACAGAAAGTTGGTCAATTTTTGGTAGATCTTATGTTATATACATAATAATCGACAAAAAAGGAGCTTTATTAATTTCCAAAACAATATTTTCCCTAACTTTGGTTCCAAGCAAATTAATAATCTCATTCTTAATCGTGGGGCTTAGATAACTTATGTCACCCTTTGACTTTAAAAGAAGCTCTTTTAAGACAGGATCATAATTAGATAATAAGTGTAAAACAGACATGAAATTTTCAGATTTTGAATCATGACCTATTAAGGGTAAATTGCGCGACGTTAAAGTAGTACATTTCGCCAGAAAGCAATTTTACTATTTATTTCACTTTTCAAATAAATATCAGTTGTATTTCCTTGAAACCAGTTGTTATAAAAAGAGCCGAGTTTATATGCTGCTGTGATTTTTCGTGGTCAATTATATTTTGTGTAAAATTGCTTCTAACAGAAACACCATTAGCTCATGCAGAAGAACACGATTTACTTTGACGATCTACTAACAACCAACAAAGGTAGCAATATGCTTTGTTTAAAATAGTGGAATAACATAACCATGGCCTTACAATTTTTACACCAGCCTTACCAGCCCTTTTTAAGCAGGAGTAATGAAATTTTGAAAAACATCGCTTTATTCCTGATGGGTTCTTTGGAAACGGTCCTTGAGGTTGAAATGGCCCCAATTTGAAAACTATTTTTCTTTCATATTCCGTAAGACTTTGGTCACAGTCTTTCCTCTATGTGAAGAAGATATTAGATTCTTCACATTTCTCAAAATCTTCAGTATAAATTTCTTCTATTTGCGAGGGCTCTGGTAGACCAGGTACTTTAGAAGACTCTACAAGTCAAATTAAATTAAATATTTAAATATTACATATTACTACATAATATAATATAAATATAAATATAAATATAATATAAATTTTTACATCAATGCGAAATCAGCCAATTTGCGCAATATTGTCATTTTTGTAGATTTTAAACAGTTTTCTTACACTAATTGTTGAAGAGATATTAATTTTTTAGTTGAGCGGACCGTGCCGCAGCTTGAGTTGCTCATGAACAAATAGATATATCTCAGCGACAAATTAGATAATTTACATTATGTTTTCCATTTGGAAGCTGAGATCTACACCAGAATCCAGAAAAAGTTAATGCAATAATTTATTTCATTTTTTCTTTGTGTTATAAAATTAAACATATTTAATTTTAATTTTGATGCATGTTTTTCGACGAAGTTACGATTTTTTTTATAAAACGATTCCAACTCAATGTTTTCAAACATATAACGTCTTACGATTTTTTACTTACGCATGTTGGGGCTCCTCTATTTCAAGGGGCCCTGTATCATTGCTACAATTGCTATAGCGGTAGCTACGCCCCTTCCGTGGGTCCATCTGAGAAGTAGAAAATTTTGTCAACATTACTGACATTTTCTTCAAAATATTGTAGTACATAGCGCTGAAAAAGATGCACAAGAATGGTATCGTGTCTAATATTTTCCTTGTGTTATGCTCTCCGTGTGAACATAATGAGAAAAAGGTGGGTGTTCTTGTGGGTGCCACGTGGTTATTTACAAGTTCACGAACTCGGATATCGCACAAAGGGTTCAATAGGATAAACACACTTATTTTATTGAACAATTCGTTTCCTTAGCGTGGTATTCGAACAATTCTCTAAATAATAATCCACTCAAAAAAAAGACTTCAACTTTGCAACAACGCTGGCGATCGCACACTTTATAGAGTATGCCGTCCCCAAGAAATTCCCGGAGGATACAAAGTATACGGCAATTGAATAATAAAGAAAGACGATTTACTTATCTTCATAGGACTCCATACTTCCTTCTCATTCCGCTCTATCGTCCTGACACTTCTTGTCTTCACCACTCGTTCATTTTCCTCCTCCTTTCTTTATTCTTCACTCCTCCACAGTTTTTTGCCTTTTCCACCTCTGCACTTAAACTTCTTGCTCCAATTGTTTTCCTTCCACTTTTCACCAATTCTTTTCCTTCTGCCATATGAAAAATCTCTTCACTTTACAGGACTAATTTAACATCCACACGCCGCTATCTGCTTTCCTCACCAAGAACTGTCCGATTCACATACCAGAGATCCCACTTATATATCACCCTATTGCGGTTTCTGGTTGATTCTTACGTGAAATTGCCTTCGATTCTCGATTATGAAGGTAAATATTTTTCATTAATTTTCCAATTTCCAACCCAGTTTATAGCCCTCCACCTGGGCTTCTTCCTGATATTTTCGGAAAAACTTACTTTGCAGGGGAATGGAGATATTTTAGAAAATCCTGGTGAATTTGGCAACTCGCGATCCACATGATGTGAGTATCCTTTTTGGTGGTTCCGCTTATCCTTGTCCAGTGGAAGACAACTCTGGGTTACAGGCATCTTGGCTATAGTGTTCTTTATCCCTGGGGTATGTTAGTCGTCTCCCAGGCGAGTATTTTCCTTCCGTCGGAAAAAGGTTAGTTTTGCTTTTTGTGTTTTTATTTTTTTATTTTCTTTAAGTGAGTTGAGGGAAGCTACAGGACTGGTAAGTAACTATTTACGTTTTCGATTTTTTGTGTCGTTTTAAAGATAAGTGTTTAGATGGATAAGCCGCTTTGTATGTGATCCTCGGCTTTCACATTCCGTGATTCCAATAAAAAATACCAATATCGGCAATTCCTAGTGAACGAGAACTACTGCTAGCAATTACATGACTTCGTGCCTAGCCTAATCTAATCTAATCTATTCTGAAGTTAAATATTCCATCGTAGTTGTTAGTGAAATCTGGATTAAAATGTTAAATTTAATTGCTGTAAGTGTTCTTCATTACTATTCTAGGGTAGCAACTATCTACTTATCGGCGTTGTTGTTGTTTGCTGCTTGCATAGAAACCAAATTCGAGGTGACATCTTCTTCCATCGCTGCTCCTTTTTCCTTTTGGAAAACGAATATCCTTATCCTCCCGATAGAATTTACACTTTTTTAACACCTCCACTAAATTGGGTATCTATCAAGAGAATCTTCCTCCACCTAGAGGTGAAAAATAGTAATGTTTCCGAGTCCTTGAAGTGGAAGAAGTGGAAAACTCGCATTTTTTAATAGCACCTTTTTTGCCTTTGTTTGACCTATAAGGTCCTTCCTTGTCCTTGATATAAAGAATGGTAATGTTTTCGAATTCTTGGCTTGTAAAACTGACCTCTTCCGGATAACACCTTTTTAGTCCTTGATAATCACCAAACTCTTTGGATTTCGTTTTTGTATTTTGGACTGGAACTTGCTACTAACGAGAATTGTATTTACGAAGCCACTGAGATGTTGCCTAGTAAAATTTTATGCCAAAGTTTTGGATTACTCTCAAGATTTGTAAAGGTTAGTTCCCAACCTCCTCAAATCTTTCTTCTGCTTAAGCTGTGCTACGTTCAACATAAGGTTGTTCCCTGAGCTTAGGCGATACCCTAAAAATATAAACTAATCAAAATTAACATAATATTGCAATACAAGTCGTGTTCATATGTATTTACATTTTAAATCTTTATAGTTTACATATTTTTCACATCTATCTTTAACTAAAGTACAGTGTTCCCAGTAGACTGTTAACGTATTATATATAATTCTCCTGAATTTTCATAGTAATGGTCACATATCGAAATTACGTTCCTTCAAAATTGGTAGGATATTGATTAGTGGAAAAATGAAAAGTTAATTTGGAGGTTTAGTTTTATTTTTATAAGGAAAAAATTTCAAATTATTAACCTAATTCTGTAGTAAACATATTTGCCGTACTTTTTGAGAATACATGTTATTTTATTTCATAAAAATTATATAATAAAATTTGTATGAAGTAATATTCTATCTTCATTACGTGCTATCTGAGAAAAATTCACTTGTACCTTTCGAAACATATTTTTTGTTATATCCGGGAACCAAAGCGCATTTTTACACTTTTTGTTGAAATATATGCCCATTGTATACAAAGAACAATTTCTATATCTACATATTTGTAATTAACAATCTAAAATGGTGTGAAACTAATTTGCCGAGAAAAATATTCAGGACGTAGAAAAAAAAAACTGAAATCTTTAATTACGACACAATGGCTTGCAGCTATTGTTACTAATTTCATTTTGCCATATTTTCCGATTAATTTAATTAATTTTGATAAAGAATCACAGGGAAAGAAATGATTCAAAAAGGTATAAAAGCAAAACACCGAAAACTTCCCAGGTATATTAATAAAGTTTGGTCGTTTAATGGTAGATGCTTGTCTAAGAAAGTGAGGGGACCGCGGTTTTCCTCTCAACTGTGAAATAAAAACGCAAAAAGTTTCGTTTCATGGTGTGGTCTTATTTATTCTTCCGTTCTCTGTATCTTAATGGAGCACGATTATGAATTCAAATCGTTTTCCCCATTGGGCAATGTCATAAACAACAACTTGAATGGGCAATTTTTGTAGCCTCCCTTACGGCAGGCTTTCTGGATCCCATTCCAGGTAATTGGTCTAATGGCCTACAACAGAGTATAAGATGATTTGATTCATGGATAAAGTTATACCGAATTTCAATGGTTTCAAATTTTGTGAAACGATTTTTTAAAAGCAATGCTCTGATAAATTTGGTGACATAAAAATCACCGCAAAGAAAATTGAAATCTTACTTAACACTCAAGCAATAATAATAACTATATTTATATGTGACAACATTGTGTCGTAATTTTATGGAAACAATTTCTGCATTAAAACCGGAAGAATCACTCTAGCGACGGGATCTTAAATCTCTGATAGTTCCTTAAACTTTTTTCAACCAACTGAAGTGAAGGGAAATAATGAGGGAAAACACCATTATGTGATTATGGGATAAGAAAGAACTGAAGACAACAGGAAAATAAGGAAAGGGAGTAAATCTACAGATTCCAGTAAATCCCTTAGGGTAAAATTTTCATTATTACAAAGGAAAAATTTCACAGTAGGGGAACGTGTCAGAACACTTCCCCTTCAAAAATTACACTTCCTTTCAGGCATTATTTTCTGGTCATCTATAATTTATTTATAAAGGAACCATATCCATCTTAATCGTCAGGAAATCCTTATTTAATTTTACTCCACAAAGTTCCAGTTCTACTCAAGTGTTGCGAAATATACATCTTTATTTTATATATTACACCCTTATTTTAAAATACAATTGCAGAAAAAGCAATCTAAAACTTATTGCTACACATTCCATATCTGAAATTGGAAAAAACCGCCTGTTCCTGAAAAACTAATCCCACCAAAAACATTTTCATGTAAAATGTTGCCAAGACGAGACTATATGGCTCGCACTGTCATCTCATGTGGAGCCAAGCTTCTAACTCTACACGCCCTAACTCTACAAGCCCTAACTTCACAAACTTTACACCTTAGTCAAAATATGTGGCTTGGTCGTTTCGCTACCGTCACATGGGCGTAAGGTGAAAAATTTATTCACTGTTCATTACTTTTCTGTTATACAATAGTTCTTGTAGTAACTTGGGGTGTATTTCTTGCACATCATAGGTGCCTTTTTTTATAGCCCACTCTCTATCTTTGCCGCAACGACGTGTGGCCCGTTCGGGTTGAACGCTCTCTGATATTGACTTCGGGCGCAATCGGCAACAATCGTTTCTGTTCGGACGGCAAGCTTGCGCCGCGCTATATTTGCTTCATCATCAATCACAGCGGGTACACATTAGGCGTTTTGCGCGCGCTTAATTCCATCTCCTAATTTAAAGGAGTCCCTATATCAATTTTCAGACATCTACCATCAAAATTTGCGGAAGTCTCATACAAACTTCCATCCCTTAGTTTAAGGGGTTTGGGGGTAAAAGTTCCAAGTGTTAGAATTTTTTTTTGTTTTTGTACTAATACTAGCTTACATACCAAATTTCAGCTTTCTAGGACTTCAGAAAGTACCCTAAGAATTTTGATGATCATCAGTGACGAAATAGGAGTTTTTTAGATATCAATAAAATCTAAAGTATAAAAGCTATAAAATTGAAACTTAATACGTTTAATAAGTCCACTATTGGCATCATATTCCGAGAATTTTGTTTATCTAATATAATCCAAACCCAAGTTCTGAGGGTTCAAAAAAACAACGAAGCGCTTTGAGAAAATGTAGGTAGTGCCCTTGTGCTTTGCTTGACTCGTCTTGGCGGGGCCACTACCGTGCCGCCAGATGAACTTTTCAAAGTTTTGCTATACTCCAGGAAATTAATATCCTGCACAAATATCGTCGCTACTTCGTCAAAGTCACGCACCTGCATTTCTGGCCGAATTCGAATTCTGAAAAATCAGGCTATACAATTAGAAATGAGATGAATTCAAATAATCGAGATCTTAGAGGATTTAAATTTTCCACTGAAGTGAAAATGACGAAAAATACAAATTGGTCACTTTGACGTGGTAGCAAGGATATGTATATGTGTATTTTCTGTATTTACGGCCATGCTTTTATATAATAAGTATCACCTAATATTCTCGTAAGGTCAATTTTTCGTATGCAAACTTGTAAACATTTTATGGCAAATACTAGCAAATTGCTTCACAAGAAAATTTCTTCACGAGAAAATTGATACGAGACTATATTAGATAATACCTAAATATAAAAGCATTGCCGAAAATATACCAGATATACATTTTTAATATGATAAAATTTGATACCAAGTTACCAAAATACGAAACAATGGACGAAGGTGAGTGCAAGCTTAATGCTCCGGTTTTTTAATGATTTCTAGAGTTTCAAGATATCGGAAAAACACAGCCTAGCAGTAGACTGATGCGTTCATGGTAACATTTCATTTACGTCTCCCTGCTATGTTAATATAATATAATACAATTCAAATATTAGCTATGAAAAATTCAACAAAATTAGTCGAAAAGGGAAAAAAGAAAAAGAATTAAAGAGGACATATGTACGAAAAGGATAGATAAAATATTCTAAAAGAAACAATATCAGAAATAAAAATAAAAGGAGAGAATAAGATTGCCAAAGAGAGAACTACATATAAGTATTCTTTAATAAGTTTAGCGAACCGTCTGATTGAGTCCTCAAGCTGAATGCTGTTTGGAAGAGAATTCCATTTTCGAATGGCTTGGACAAAGTAAGATTGTTCTCTCTGTTGTAACCTGCACCTTGATATAAGAAGGAGAAAGCTTCTGCTAGACTGCAAGAATTCAAGATTTTCATAGAGATAGCGTGGAGTTTTGCTCATAATTAAGCCATGTGAAAATATGAGGTCTCGCCGGATATGATAGGACTCAATAGAAACACCCAGCAAAGAGTTCACATACCCAGATATATGAATAGTTGGTGGTAATTTATACATGTAACGAATTACGTCGTTATAAGCCATATTTAATTTTCGTTGGCATCGAGGGTCAATATTAGAGGAAATAGTGCTACAATAAGTAAAATGTAGGATTACAAGCAATCTAGCCTATATTCAGTACGAAGAGAGAATAATAAATAGCTGCGGAAATTAACCGTAACCTTTTTAATTTACCATAAATTGCGCGAATTTTGAATTCAGTTTAACTCCAAAATCAGTTAATTTTATATTGTGTTTATATACAACTAAGCAATTTGATTTCCCTAGATTAAGAGATAAATCATTTGTTACAGACCACTCACAACCCAATCTTCGATCAATACAATTGGCCTGTTGAGATATAACTATACTTCATCATCATATAAATGGACAGATGAGTGCTTTAAGATATTACCCAAATCATTTATGTATACACTGAACAGGAACGGTCGAAGGATTGAACCCTGTGGGACGCTTGATGATAAATATAGCAGGTTGGAAAGAGAGTTTCCAATTTTCACCATTTGACTTATACCAGAGAAGGGTTTCTCTGTCCATTTTATAGCTGAAGAGGAGAAACCTACTTCTCTAGCAATTTTGGATAACAAATTTGAGTGATTTACTGAGTCAAATGATTTACTGAAGTCTAATAATACTAAGATTGAAAGGTAACTATTATCAAGTTGTAACTTTCAGAAGTATACAGACTCACATCTATGCTTCGGCTGAAACCATGATTGCCAGACAGTTAAAACGCTATTATTACAGGTGTGCAGGTGTGCAGCATCATTCGTTTATATATAATTTTTTCCAAAACCTTAGCTAGAAAATTAAATAAACTTATATAACAAGTAACAATAATCACTTAGTTGGCGAGCAGTAGACTTTTTAGCCACAGGGAACACTAATGCCTCTTTCCACCGTGTTGCGATCAGTTAGCTGGCCAGGCAAACATTATAAATATGAAATAAGAGTAAATTGATTCCGGACTTCATAGTTATCAGTGCACCTAAAAGCAAACCCATCAGCAGAGATCTCAGAGAGTAGAGCAGTATAAAGCAATTGTTGCCTTTTATATGTCTAACTTTTGACAAAGTATTGGTCTAAGCTGTTGGGATCAAGGTTTACTTGTGGGGGTTTTACTTTACATATTCCAAAATTTTTAATACTACTCCATAATTTTTTAGGAAGCAAGTTGAAGTTCATTTTACTATTAAGCTATTTGCGCCGAGTAGCACGACACTTGCATGTAACCTTGTTGCGCAATAGAAAATCACGCACGATCATTGCATGAGTTGTCCAAGGACAGCGATGGTCGGACAACAAATGTCCTTAACCCTTCGACACATAATGAGCTAGATCTACGCCAAAACATATTGGGATAGTGCCTCATGCTCTAGACTGAGCCAGCCGGGAGATCTCACAGGAGGGACGAGAGTATTCCTCCTGACTTGTCACTGAGAGATGAGGCTGATGAGAGGCTGATGAAAGCCAGAAGGAGCTCTCGCCCTTAGCAGGCTTCGCCATGGACCTCACCCTCATAAGAGGCGAGTATCGATGTCGAAGTCTCCCCAGAGGGCTTGCTCCTGGAGTTTCCAGGTCCGGTCCAGTCGCTCCTTGTGTGCCTAAGCCCAGATGTCTTGAAACGGCTAATGGCGGCCGGCAGGTTGGTTTGTTAGCTTGGCGGGGGTGATGAGGTGGATTCCGGGAAAATACAGCCGCCCTCTCCGGTTGCCCATTAAACAAAAGAAAGATCGTGCCTAGGGAGGACGCAAGGAAACGGAAGGAAAGGAGGGCAAAGAAGGAAAGGGGAAAATAAACAGGAAAAGAAATAAAATGGTCTCCTTTCCCTCCTTAAAAAAGGGAAAGGAAGAAAAAGCAAGATGAAAAAAACAAGGGGGAGAAAATGGGAGGGAAAAGGAGAAAAAGGAAAGAAATATCCAAAACGTGAGGGGGGAGGGAAGCCCAGATACGGGGGCTCCGCTGTCCTACCTGCGTAGCGGTGGGGGAGTCTGGTCTTAACGACTCCCCCTTGGCCATGCCTCATCCACCGTATGACCTCCGGTGGCCCGATTTTGTGGACGTCCTTTTCTGGTCCCTCACCGAAACTTAGCTGAAAAAAATAGAAGCGCTATCTCGAGGAGAGGAGGAGAACGAGGGGGTCAACAACATTTTTATTTACGGTTCATCCTCTTAAGAAAACAAGTCATTTCACCTAAGCACTAGTTTTAAAATAGTTATTTCAGCTTATAGAGTAATTGAAGTAATTTACATCACCAATGGAAATTTTTCCTTTTGATTTTTTCCTTTTTTTTTCTTTTTTTATAAGCCGTATACGTAATGATCGGGGCTTGTTAGCCGTAATATCTAAAGGTAACTCTATGTAGATGATAGGCACGAAAAGAAAACTTTCTCTTCGTCCCTGATTCCGTAATAGGCGCAATGAAGTGTATTTTAAACTTTTGCGGTATACTAGTTCTCGTATTATGAGCTCAAAAAACAAAACTATGGTTTTCCTTGTCCCACTCCCTTTTCGATATTACTGTGGATCAGGGACTTTTGGCTGCGAACCTAAATGAACTATGCTGAGCGAGGTGGGAGCCGATTGCAGGATTAATCCTGTGATCTCTTATTCAATAATTTTCTAATTTTAAGGAATTATTGGAAAAATGCCACATATATCTCTAGGATTTGATTTGTGTTTTCAGACGTAGCTGTATGTAGTTGAGTTTCAAATTAGGAGTATCATTAAAATAGTAATCTTCGGCACATCTTTTAATCTCATTATACTTGCTTATTCGAAATTTAATAAAATTGGCAATTTAATAATATCGTAAATTAATTGATAATCACTTGACCATTGCGCAAAAGCTGCACATAAATTCTATAGTCAGTTCACTAAGTAAATTGCCAATTACAAGCAGAAAGTGGTACTCATGGTCAGGAAAATGACGCAAACAGGAAAGTGAACATCAATCGCCGCGGTTAATTAACTTTAATTAAACAGTCATTTTGTTGCATACCCTCCAGTTGCAGTTGCCTCTGAAGTTAATACCTCGTCTTTGTCACATAACTGACCAATTAATAGCAAAAAGATAGTATTAATAACAGAATTAAAGTTGATCATTAAGTATAGGCAGTTACCCATTACTGCAGACTACCTCTGGAGCATCATTCGTTATATGAACTGAAAGAATAAAAAAAAAACGAAAGGAAGAGAAATGTTCTCAATAAAATTTTATTAAACTATCCGTCCGTTTTCTTTTTTTTTTTTGTGAAAACTTTCAACGAAATGTTACCATATTTATTTGCGTTCTTAGCAGAAATAAGGATACCACCAAGGGGTCGTCTAAAGAACAGCACATACAGCATACCTCCACCTTATAGTTATGAAAATTTACGGACGAAGTAAATCTTGATATTCACATGAGAGTTTCGGATAGAAATTATAATTTTTTGGCAAACCAGGTCACAGGAAACACGCATCCCCCGGCACACACAGCAGCGCTATACTTTTAATGTCATAGTGCCATAGTGTGGGTAATACACTCTGTAAGCACTTACACATTTGTCGATCCCATGCCTTAAGGAAACTTTCAAGAAACGCACCCCTCAGACCTAAGGAGCTGGGGGGACTAAATTTATCTGTTAAATATTCAAAAGGATTACTTCTCCAGCACATAACAATAAAAGTGAAAAATTCTCTTAGGCCCTGCGTATACCTTTGAATAAGGAGATTGCTTTTGGGGTAGAGCTCGACATGGGGAAAAATTAAACGCGTAATAAATTTATGAAATTAATCAGAGCCATAGCACCTTGCTCTTCGTTTTATTATCGCCTCATGAAAGTTTCCAGAATACAAGTAAGCTCGGGGGTGTGCGGGGTGGAATCATTCCAAATTTTGTTTTCAAAGTGAACACAATTTGATGTGCTCGCAATTATCGACGAAATATGTGTGTGCACAAGCCGGGTCTCAGGAATTGTGGGTGGTTTTGGATAGGATGTGTCCGGACTCACAGTTTCCCACTGAAATACGAAAGCAATTTAGAAAATAGCATCATTAAAGGATTTAGTTTGGTAAAAGCCTTTGAATTATGAAATTGCAAATCTGGTTTAATTCTGGATGGTTTAACGACCTGAACCATTTTCGGGACTACATGTGCACACGTCTCTGCTCACTCTCTCTCTCTCTCTATGGATATATGACTATAGGCCGGGAAGTCTTACTTAAATTGCTTAAATGCAATTTCAGCAATTTTCGTGATACTATTTATAGTGGTGTTTTAGTAAAATGGAGTGCTTTGAAAAATTTATATTGGAAGAAAAATTTCTGTATTTATCAGGCACATGAGAGTACAGAGGCCATATTAAAATAAGTATTGACAAAAGTAATTTGCAGTTATGATTTTAATCTTTAACATTTAAAATTGCAACTTTGTATAATTAACAGTCATTAAAATTCTTTACTTCTTATATATATAGCATTTACACTTCAAAAGTAACCAAATCAACACCGTATGCAACTAGTTCAAAACCATACACAACCAGATCAAAATCACATGCAACTTTTTCAAGAATGCAACAATTTTTTCAAATTCAATAACAACTATTTCAATTTCCGAAAGCAACTATTTATATTTATTAACAACCCTTTCAATGCCAATTAAAACTTTTTCAAATACAAAAACAACCCTTTCAAATTCAATTGAAACCATTTCAAAAACAAATATAAATATAAAGCATAGGCGAAAGCCAATGTTGTAATTCCAACTATCAGATGGAGAAATGTGACTCTAATAGCCGCTATAAATACGAAAGGGGTAAATATTTTAAAATAATTTCAGACTCTACTTGTAACTCAACAAAGTTTTGCATTTTACTAAGGGAGTTAGGCCACATTTTCAGTGACTACCGAGAAATGAATGGTGCTTGGTTTATTATGGACAATTCGTGAATATATAAAACCGCAGAAGTTCCTGATATCATCTACAGCAAATAATTTTTCCTTAAATTTTTACTTCCTTATTCCCCTACGCTTAATCCAATAGAAAATACATTTTCCAAAATCAAAACTTCAGCTAGGCGGTTATTTTCTGAAGAAGAGCAAAATGATCCAATTCTCATTAACGTTATTGAACAAAGCCTGCAAACATTGCGATAAAATGGCTGTAACAACTACGTAATGAACATTCTAGCTGTCTTCTGCCGCCGCGGGTGAGAGATTAAATTGAGACGTCTTAGGAATGTACACAAAAGAGATCCTCTTCAAGACTGCCAAATTACTCATATTAATATATATACTATATACACAAAAAGTAAAATATTTCTAATACTGCTACCACAGTTATATTTGTTTTTTAAATGGTTTCAATTGAATTTGGAGGGTTGTTTTCGTATTTGAAAGGGTTGCTAATGTTTCGCCGGGAATTACAACGGCAGGGACTAGGAGTGCTTGCCTAGGCGAAGATCACTAGTACCTTGATGATTCTTTTGTAATTGTTAAAATCCAAAAACTTATTCCTTTTTTTTAAACACTTTTATTTTACCACATATCTATTGCACTACTTAAATTTGACTGCCTATCGATTCCGATTTTAAATTTAAAAGAAGACCTCATCCCCTTCCGTAATTTTTAGTCATTTCCAGTGGGTGTGGTATTCCAGTCAATTTACCCGAATCAGAGATTTGAGACAAGTCGATTGGCCGGTATGATTACACGCGCCGATTACAAAGTGTAATATGTTTACCATGCAATATTGTCTTATGCGTCCAAATTCTCATGAAAATTTGCGGGGTCTCGAATTACTGCATTCACGTAATTACTTTTGACTGACATTCGAGTAGAGCATTTTAGATAATTTGAGATATTTAAACTTAGGGAATTAATTGAAGAATACGAAGAATATAGTGAAAGTATGCAGTAATTCGAGGTGCTGGTTAATGTTAGGAGTAATGAGTGGCAGCATTTATGTTCACTAAAAAATGTGAATAAATTTAGGATTTTGGGCCACTCATTACACTAATAAAAAGAAATAGTTACTAGCAGATATTGAAATAGTTGTTATTGAATTTGAGAAAGTTGGTGCAATTTTGAAGAATTCAAAGTGATTTTGAACTGGTTGCTCATGGTTTTGAAATGGTTGCGTTCGGTGTTGATTTGGTTACTTTTGAAGTGGAAATGCTATAGTTCAACCAGATAGCAGCGCAATTAGATTGATTAAATATTCAATCATTACTGTCTTAACTGAGTTTTCAAAGGAATTTAGTCACTTCAACCCCTTAATTTTTCAAAGACTATACATATGATCACCTACGTCAATCGCTTACTTATATCGCCGATCATTTTCCACGTCTTCCAAACATGGAAAAAGGTTCTTCAATGTTTCTTGTTTACAAAGTTCAATTTCACTGCTTGAAGAGTCCGATTCTTTTATGATGGATTTGAAAGTTTGCTTCGTCTTTGATTTCACCCCTGTATTTTTGAGTATTCCCAACAAATTATGAGTTGTCTTGAGGTCTCACGCAAGTTTCCTTTGTTCTTGTTTTATGTGTTTTTGAAATTTTGATCTGTAGTTCTTCTAACCTTCTTTTCTCGGGAGAATCTGTATAGATCCTTCTCTCTCCCCTGCTTAATTTTTTTTTAAATAATTCTTGGATATGGTCGCACAGACTCAGGTGGTTATAAACGCTTTTGATGTTAAAGATATTTGTTGTAAGGCCACTGACAATGACTTAGAAGTTTTTGATGTTGAAGCAACAGTTTGATTTGTAGAATTATCTGTAGTTTCTACTATCTCTGTTTGGTGTTTTATGACCTTGCTCATTTGCTGTCTCATCAGGTGTTTCGGTGGGCTTTGGAGGATTCTCAATAGTGTCTTGTGATTCTTGGTTGCTGTAAATCTGACAAGGAGCAAAATCTTTCTCTGGGAATGCCAATTTAGTAAATGGCACAATGCCAGGCTTAGAAAATACGTTCGTAATATATTCCCCAGTAAAAGATTCGAAGTAGACAAGTTTAGCTAGGCTTGGAACAGGCTGAAGATCCCAAAACGACATATAAATTATCCCATTATCACGGCAGTAGTTGATTGGGTCTATTGAAATGTGCGATTCATGGTTATCACAAATCAGGAGAATGGACCTTTCTTTTGTGCTATTTGAGTGTTTTTGAATGTGTTTAAGGACCTCCAAGAATAGTTCACCATTTATCCATCCTGATATAGATGACAAGCCTATAGACTTCCTTCTGGTGTAATTTTGAAATAAACAGAAAAATGTAAATTATTTGTTTTCATTTTTGTTTAGGTAATAGTTATAAGAGTAACATTTGAATTATCTACTCTTATTTTGAAAACGTTTCCATTACGCACTATTTAAGAAACGCATATGGATACACTCTTGCGTTGGAGACAGTGATAATAAATATAGCACATTTTCTAATGACTTTCTTTATTTTTTCGATAAAATGGTATGAATATTTTAAATAGATGTGTTATATGTTACTATATGGATACTGAACGGAGATATAGGCATATGATCTAAATTCACATGTGCATAGCACGTACTGACATATTAAATTGCAATTGGTTAAAAACTAGAAGGAAGAAGTGCAAAAATATGTAGCACTGTGTCCTATAAAAAGCTGTCTTCTGCTATACTTCATGGCAAAATTTAAACTCGCTTGTGTAATGCCGGCAATAGGAAATTGTAGATTTTGCAATTTTGAATATCATGAGAAGTAATATTCACATATTTATACGTGTCATCTATATTGAGATTGTAGCTATATTCGCTTTGATATATAATAAAAAAAACCAAACCGGCATTTGCTGAAGAAGCGTACCAGTGGGCAGCTAAATAAGGATTCCAGCCCGAAGTAATGTGGAAAATGGTTCCGGTTTGATATCCTGGGGGTTGGGAAGGAGGGGTTTTAGTTTGTAGTCCAGCCGGGGCTTGGCTGAGAGACTGACAATACCCAATGTGGGTTAAATGAATTTTTCCCCTCCAAAAAAAGCTGCAATTATCAGGAAATCGATAAGTTCCCGTAAAAACATAAATATTTCGTTCCATAGATTTTTCTTTCTCCTTACTAGTGATTTCACAAACATTTAAATTACTTTTAAATTTGCCGCCATTTTAATTTTCGGTATTAGAGCGCGCTAGAATTTTTGTTAGTTGTCAAGTAGTAACATTCCGATTAGTAAATATGGAGCGATAAACAACTGAACAACACGTCTTTATTGCTAAAAATTATTTTAAATTTGGGAAAAGTTTTGCAGAAGTTACAAGAAAATTTCGTACAAAATATAGAAGAAAAAATTCTCCATCAAACATGCAAATTAAAAGGATTGTTGAGAAATTTGAAAACACTGGTTCAGTAAAAGATGAAAGAAGACAATTTTACAATCGTAGTGAACGTTCAGAAGAAAATATTGCAGTTAGTGCTAGTCTTGCTGAACATCTAGAAACATTAATTTGTCGTCGTTTGGTGTGATTTATTTAAAAAAAAAATTTATAATTTCATTTGATAAACTCGAAAATGCATAAGGAGCTGTATTTCTAGCGCACCCCCTGATATGGAATTCACTCGTGAACTTTTCGATTCAAGAGACCTAGATATTGTTTTAAAAATTAAAAATAAGCAAAAGAAAGCAATATTTTATTGAATTGAATTTATTTTTGTTTTTTTTTTTTTGTATTATTAATAAGAATTCTTTATTTTGTTATTTTTGTTGTGTTAATAAATTTAAAACAAAAAATATACTGGCGCCTCTAATGCTTGAAAACACTTTTTTTATACTCTTTTGTTCTCTTTTCTTTTTTCTGTCCTCTTTTTTCTTTAGACTTAGTTGATAATCCTCAACTTATAACCGAATACCAGTCGAGCCTGAAGACATACACTAGCTAGAAAAAGTCTGCATACACCCAGTAATGTGAAACTACTTTTTAGGTAAATTCAATCTAATTGTGGATCTTGTAATGAAATCTATTATCTATATTATATTCTTTGTATACTTACAGTTTAGAAAATGATAACATAATATACTCGGAGTAAATGCAAAATGAAAGATAAAAGCAGAAGCAACAAAGTTCATGAAAATGTCTTCGTACAGTCAAGTTAAAACTATAAATAATATTAATTAACTTAACATTTAATAACTATAGTTGCACATCCTTTTCTTTTAAGAACTTCCTGCAATCTCTTCCGCCTAGAATACGCAAGTTTCTAGGTTTCCTGAACACTGAAGTTGTTCTATAATTGCTGCAAAACTCTTTTCAACACATTCTTCAAAATAATATGATATTGACGAATTCTTCGTTCTAGAAGATCCCATAAATATTCCGGAGAATTGCGGTGGTACGTGCAACTGTTTTGCGAAAGGTGTGTAAAGTGGTATTCATCACCTAATCCAAATTTTTCAACACTTGATTTTAAATTCCACTTTAAAATATTTGGGTAGTCATATCAGTTCAACGTAGACACGATGAACTCTAATTTTCTTGCACCACTACTTGTCATACATCCACAGACCATTACTTGACCACCACCACCACATTTCAGACTATCAGATTTTTTTTTTTTATTCAATGATTTTCTCCAGATGATTTTCCAGCCTTTTATCCAAGAAATACAAAATTTCCTTTTTATTCGAAAAAATGACTTTCTCCTAGAATTTATTTAAGTTGTTAACCCATTAGCGCTCAACGTTGCATATATGTAACGATAATCTCACTCAAGTAATTGAAAGGTAGCATCGAAGCAACGAACAAAGAACGGTGTAACATCGATTCAGTTACGAAGCTTGATGTGTTAGGAACGCAAAAAATCATTCA
>QYTT01093834.1:29217-44114 GCA_006980735.1 Dasypogon diadema | reverse complement strand
AATGGTGTCATCTCTCAAAACTTATTGACATCATTTTCTAAAAAATAGTGAAATTCAAGCCTTAGAAAGAGTTGAAAAATAAATTTTGTAGTATTTTTAATATAAAATCAATTACTAGCGACATCTTGGTTTCAAATAAAATATATGGGCGACTACCAATGGTTGAGGTTTTTCGCAAAATAAAAGAATTTTTATTTATTTAACTATTATTGGGTGTTGTCACAATTAAGTAGTTTAGAATTTACGTTAAATAGCAGGTTCAGTTGCAAGGGTTGCAGATAGATAGGTGAATTTCCTTATTTTCACCTTGACACTTAATGACTAAGAGTCGAAGTAAAATTTAGTTTAAGTAGAATATTTTATTGTTATATATTAAGACAACTTTCTGCCGCGTTTCGAGCAGGCAAAATATTTTAACACTTTTAATACTTCACAATCCATGACGTGGTAGCATCCCATGTGTATATGTGATCGAATGGAAAACATTCAAGTCCTCTTGAAGATAAGCGCAGTTGTCAATATCATTGATGAAGGAAAAAATCTTCATATCGTTAGCACAGATCAGTACATTAGAATGCTTCAAAAGATTCACGACATCGTCAATGGAAAGGACAAAGAAAAGAGGACCCAGATTACTACCCTGGGGCACCCCGGACGTGGCCTCTATCGTCCTAGACCGAACACCGCGAAAGAGCACCTGATATGACCTATCAGACAGATACGATTGAACCCATATTAAAAATAGAGTTAGAAAACCCAGTTTCTGTAATAGAATAACAGAATGTGACAATCTGTCGAAGACCTTGCTGAAGTCAGTATAGATGCAATCAGTTTGCAAATAATTACCAAAACCGGTTATTGATATAAAACGAGAAAATGTCTATATAAACAACACAACTAAAATATATATATTTTTTAATTAATACGTATATTTGTTTGGGATGGAATATATACATTTTGAAATATTCGTTACGGATAGACCTACAATGGATAATGGATCAAAGTGTGCTATGTGGTAGCAGTTTTTTTTAAGATTCTCAAGAATGGTGAAATCGTCTGCGAAGATTATTTTTCTAATTACAACAATCTAAAGATCCATTAACAGTGGCATTACTGTATGAAATGTAACAATAGCATGTCACGTAATTCTGGAGCAGAAAACTTATCTCCAATTTATTACAAAATTTTATTTGAACAGAAAAAAGACTGAATGAAGTACTGAACTAAAAGTTGCCATATACCTTACCATATAATAAAAGAGGCCTCTTCCAACACTTCCTACTACAAAATTACACGTAAGTATCGTACATGTCCTCTATAAAACTTTAAACGTTACCGCACGGTAGCAATATTTTCTTCTATCCCTTTTCTTTTTCGTGTTCTGGTTACAGAGATAAATTATTTACGGAAAGGAAGAAAAGGCTAAAGCCTCAAAATGTTTCCTTTTTCCACGAAAATATGTAAATTTCGATGTCACTTGTAATAAAGTGGTCCCGCAAGGAGTAAACCAATATACCTATATCCTTCATTCGAGAAGAAAAAATGCCACACTTATTATTTTCGAACACATTTTCATTTCTGCTTATTCCTCGTAAATTGCTTTTATACACGCTTAGAGATTTAACTTTAACATTTTTAATAAAACTTTAAGGGAAACACAAATCTTCTGGAGACTAATAAAATCTTATGCAAAGATCTCAGAAATGGTCTGTTTGTATCTTTTAAATGTATAATACTGATGGTGTTATGTAAAAACGAATTTCATCCTAAAGGAGATACCATATAATTTAAAAACTTGCAGGATTCTTTATGCTCGCAAAATACCCACAAGATAGGTACCTACATTTCTTTTCAATGTGCTCCACAGGATTTATGTCAATCTCTGGTTACTTTCATTTTAGAACTAATTCTTTTGCATTATTTTTGATATAGAGAGTGTTAAATTAAATTCATGTTTTTCAAGAAATTTCATTAATATTTGCTAAAATTAATAGCTATTCTAGGAATTTGTGTTATTTGATAGTAAAATTGCTCGTTAATACAT
The DNA here is from genome assembly GCA_006980735.1 of Dasypogon diadema. Taxonomy (NCBI): domain Eukaryota; kingdom Metazoa; phylum Arthropoda; class Insecta; order Diptera; family Asilidae; genus Dasypogon; species Dasypogon diadema. The sequence continues at coordinate 42,070 of QYTT01093834.1, read as the reverse complement.
TATTAAAAAATCCGCACGATATCGTGTACCCCTCAATGAATGTTACAATTTTTTATGCGTCGGAGTAATTACAAAGAAACAACTTTAAAAATAAATAAAAAACTAACAATTAAATTACCACAATTAATCCTAATGAGATTTATGTCAACTTTAAATACGTGTATTGTGTGTGAACTTCAAAAAACACTATTTGGTTATCCAGTGAATATCTTTAGGGTTCCGTACGTCTGAATGAAAAAACGAACTCTAATAGGATCATTGGTGTGTCTGTCTGTCTGTCCATCTGTCACAACCAATTTGCTCCGAATCTACTGGACCGATTGAGTTGAAATTTGGTACAAATATGAATTTTTGTGACCCAAATACGCATGTATAATGTAAATAAATGAATTTTGAATATGGGGTTCACTATTGTGGGGCAAATTAGTAAATTAAAAAATCAATAAGTTCTGCAAACTCAATATTGTGCGTAAGAAATCAAAAAATGAAATATCAGAATATCTTCTATCACTCGGTCTTAGTCCAAGTATTGAAGAATATACGACAAGACAAAATTCAATAATAGACAATATATTCAGCAATTTCCCTCTACAATCCGGTACCATACATACTTTTTTCAGGTTATCACAAACAAATTTGGGTCAGATTTAAAAAAACGTGATAGATAACATCTTACGGACCCCTCTCCACGCGAGTTCAAGATCTCTAAACAGTTGTGAAGCAGCGTAGGAGAATTAAAATTCTAAGCAGGCGGTTGCTGTTAGACCTTAGTGATATGAGGAACCTAAAAATATACTTGAGATGATTTTAATACCTCCAACTATGATTTCGCACTTCTTATGGTCTTAGGTGTTTTCCTCACCTTTTCCTAGAGTTTCTGAGGAATTCTTACAAGCTTCCTCTCCAGTTTCTTCTAAGTCCACATTCTACCACAAATTTTATGGCTCTATGCGCAGACAAGGTTGCCTGATCCATCACATTCCTATTTGCCATTTTGCTATTGCATAGGGGTGGCAGTAAAATCACTTGCACTCCGTGTCCCCCTATAACACATGTTGTGATCCTGGTCTAGTCTCCTCCTCTGCTTCTAAATAGTGAAGTCCCTACGCTTTCTGGTTGTACTCTGATCCCACTTTTGTAGATCCAGACTTTCTACCGCAAGGCTATATCCAATTTTTCGTCAATAAATCGGCAAAACATCATATACGATATCTTCCTGCATTGACGAAGATTGAGTTGGCTGATGATATTATGGCTGACCTTCATTACTTCTGCTGACCAGCGCATTTTGGGGTCACATAGTCAACCTTTCATGTCGAACACGTCTTATGTATCAAAGCCTTTTATTTCGTCCGCTGTGGACGCAATACATCCCGTCGACATTTTTGGAACAAGTGACCTTACCTCTTTTCGGTCTTATTGATGTCTTGTCTTGGCAATAAATGGCTCCCCCGGTTCACTGAGCGGACTCAGAGCATGAATGTTTTGGCTTAACCGATTTATCACCTGAGTACAAAAATCATCTGTTTTTCTCATATTTTATGTATATATTTTTGTCCGGTATTTTAGTGATAACCTGTTCGGTATGGTTTGCTTAAATTGCTGTAGCTTTTTGTTCAATGTTCCCACAAAAAACTTATAAGAAACCATAATTACATGTTTTAATTTGACAAAATATGCAAAGAAATCTACAATTTTGTGTAGATGACTAACCACAAAGCTCAAACTAAAATGTCGCAATCCCAACGACAAAAGCGAAACGTTAATAAATAAATAATAATTAAATATTAACTTTGTGTCTCTGAGCGATGCCTTAAACGATACCTCGTAAATTTACTTGTAAATTTAATTTAATGATAAATCTCTTACAAATCAAACGCTTCACAACTATTTCGAATAAACCTGGAACAGGTGCACGTTTTCTCATTAATGCACATTAGCAGGTATCCCCCGGCTCACCTACCAAACATTCCAGTCATGTAAAAGCAAACTATGATTAAGCGACAGGAAACCATATGTAAATAAGATGTTATTAAAGCATTCGAGGTTCAAATATGAACGCATTCACCGCTTCATTGAATATCTGTGCACTAAAATGTGTCGACGGTAAATATTGAATTTCATTAAACTTTGCTGATATCATCATGCACAGGTGAATATTTACTTTCCCGTGCTAATAAAGCGGAATTTTTGAAACATCTCAGTTCGGTGTAATTTCTCCCTTCATTTACTTAACGATCAAAGTTGATTCTTGTTCACTTCAAGTAGCACAGCGCCAGAAATCTTCTCGAAATGTAGAATTTTGCACAAATTGAAGGCAACTAGTTCATAAAAGCAGTCTGTCTGTCTTGCAACTGGAAAATCAAATTGAATTATTCAATGTTACTTTGATCTATTAAGAACTGTTGCTAATTATTGGGTAAATTACTTTTGAAAATTAGCAATTGCGCAAAGTCGCGTTTAATTAGCAAAAAGTTCTGCACGTTCCACGGCTTGCAGTATCTCGAACCCACAGAAACGACTGATAACGCAGAGATAAACTGAGGTTCATATATCGGTATCGTCGCGGAGTTATCATGTTGCTTAAAATCAAAACGTTGTTATCAGTATTTAGTAGAAATTTCACACTTGGACAGAAATAAATTCAGTAAATATTTGACGGTCAAAACATTGCCAAGTTTTCGCGCATCTCTTATTTCGAGAATTGGGCTCGCCTGACGAACTGTGTGAAAGTTTAGTTTTTAATTGTAAATGTGAGAAAAAGTTTTGTTTTCTTAAAGACTGGAAAAAATCATCGTAGAAATGCGTTTAGTGCGAATATCGCTTCCAAAGAAAGTATTTTCTGCGACATGGAAGAAAAATTCATTTATATTCGTTGTAATTTTCCTTCTTTTCCTCATGTACTTTTGGATTTTTCAGTTTTTCGCAGATTCCGGTATAACGACCAATAGTAGAAGCTTAGTAAGTGATTCTAAAATATCTATCTATCCAGAAATCCTTGTAAGTCACTAGTTTAATTTACTCGCAAATGGAATTGTTATATTGGTCAATTTTCCAAGACATGTTTTATAAAATGTGGTTTAGGGTAGAATATTTTGTTTTTTGGTGGCCTAAATTCAATTTAATTCCACAAATTTTTTTCAATAATTACTTTGACATTTTAAAAAAGATATGTATGTATCACTGGTCGAAATACCCGGATTAGCAGGGTGCTAAATAAGACATCCACCACTGAACGTCAACATTTGGAATATTTTTTAATTACAATTCCAAAATTACTATCTTTAAAAGCTATGAATATAAAAAAATATCATTGCAAAACGTTTCTATAAACCACGTTATATGTAGTTCCTTCTCTTGCTAGAACATATAGACTTTAGCCACTTAAAACTCCTGAGCAAACTACCTATAACTGCCTATGCGAAAAGCAATGAGTCTCTAAATGGATACCCACAACCTTTAAAGCAGTGGCGCAGTGCACTCTCAAGGGGAGCGCGGTAGATATATATTACTTTAAGAAAATATGTCCTATTCATTCGAACATTTTTATTAGATAATTATACCTTGTAGTTTTATACTGACACATGGGGGTAAGCGGCATGAAGTATTAATAATGTCTCAAGGGGGGCGCTGACTGGGAAAGATTGAGAACCACTGCTTTAAAGCGTTCCTTTTGGACTGGTCAATAGTCTTTGAGAATAATAATTTTAATGAAAATTGTAAACGCTTTAATTGAAATGGAAAATCCGTCAATATTATTGGTATACGGGGTATTAAAACCACTTCTCCCTTGGTTGGTCCAGTTAAAATTTTAGCTCTGATTTATTTCATACCAAGGCAAGTTATACGCAATCTCATAAGTCATGGTGCATCAATGTTATGCATTAGAAAAACAGGAGCTCCAGCCTTGACGGAAGGAAAAAGAGGTAAGGGAGTAGGAAATTAGTAAGCCGAAAGCTGTACTCAGCGCAGAGTCATGACTCTGCGAATTATGTTGTAAGGTGCTCCTGCGAAAGCTATCCAACTGAGATTATTGGATTCCTGAACTCCTAGGATGTTGAAGTTAAGAGAGTTTGAAATGCTTCTCACTGGATTAGTATTATTTTTACTTTACACTTAGTTTAACTTCATCTCATTCTCTTGCTTCTTTTCTCTTCTAGATATGGCTAATGAATTAATAAACTACTTGCTATTGTACTGGCTGATATGCCTATTATGTTATACGTGATTGTTTATTGTACATAATATAAGATTTTACATCTTGTGCGCTTCCTTACTGAATAAATGTGAATTTTAATAATATGAGTATGTATTGTGAAGTATTGACATGAAATTATTTTATGCTTTTTGGGACATTAAAAAAGGAAGTCGATTCTATTTGATTTTCTACTTAAAAACGGGTTTCTTAAAACTATCTGAAAAATATACTTATCTCTTTACTCCTGGGAAACTAGAATTCAGTTAGACCTCTTATTTTGGGACGAGATATGTTGATGATATTTTCTGTATTTGGACGGAGACGAAATGATGACTTGAAAGTTTTGTGGACTAGAGATAGAAAATAAGAATGATTCGTTAAAATCGACTTCGCAAATGGGCAAACCCTTTACAGTGTTGTCTTATTAAGCCTTCCGTATTTTCATATAGCATGGCTTTCTTTGTTATAAGACGCAAACCTTCCTGTTTTACAAGATTACTCAATACCAAAATTACTAAAAATATTCTAAGTGTTATTTTACTGTACAATTTATCTTTATTTATTTATTATATGCGACTATTTTTAAATCTTTTTCCTCGTTAGCTACGAATATTTAATAATAATTAGCCCCGGACAATTCCTTATACACACATTACTTTCTTTTCTTCCCAAGATCTAGGTTCTAGCGTAATCGGTCTAAACCAATTATAGCTTCTTTTCTTGTTTCTATTTCCTTCTACAGTGAATATATTTTGTTTTGCATTTTGTTTAGCAAAGTATTTTAAATTGTAATATCATTTAAAAATCTCAAAAAAAGTAAGTGTACTTTTTGTTCATAGAAATTTTACAACATTTCACCATTGTCAACATCATTGGAAAAATATATTAGGAAAGGTTCCCGAAAAGCTTATCAAGCAAACAGCATAGAAACAATTTACAGCGACAACATTGGTGGTTATCGAGATTTACCTGATACTCGAGAAGAACGGTAAGGGAAGAAAATAATAATAATAAATTGGATGAACTTTCAATTTTGGCATAATTTCATTTGAACTCAGATTTCGTGAAAAGGTTCCTAATGGGTCTATATCAAATCCGTAAAAAAACTTTTGGCATTATTATTAAATCAACAATCTATTCAAGATTTTTATTTTTACTGTGAACTGTGAACTAGATACACTCGTTAATCTCGAATCCATGTGAAACCTTTTTTAAATTCTAAGCCCAAAGAAAGGTAGCCCACAATCCCTAATTCTTCTAATCCAGGTGTATGACTGTAAAATATAAATTACCGGAAATTCCATGCGTATCAGTGATTATCACATTTCTCAACGAACCTAGATCAACGTTGTTACGGACTATTACATCAGTAATCAAGAGATCTCCATTAAGTCTCCTAAAGGAAATTATCGTGATTGATGACTACAGTGAAGACGGTAATAAAACCTTGACATAACCAACAAATTTAATTTCTTTTATTTTAATAGAATCTATTGGAGAGGATTTAAATTTCTTACCATTTGTCAGAAGTTTTCGAAATCAACGTCGTGAAGGTATCATTGGATCAAGAAATATAGGGGCAGAGCTAGCTAATGGCGATTATATCCTATTCCTTGACAGTCATTGTGAAGTGAACAATGGGTGGCTGGAACCGCTCGTATCTCGTCTTATGACAAACCCTGGACTTGCTGTCAGTCCAGTGATTGATAGCATTAACCCCACTACTTTTCAGTACCAAAAGAGTGTTAACTACCTTAAAGGTGGATTCAACTGGAATTTGCAATTTCAATGGATCCCAATATCCACAGAGGAACGTGAGAGCCAACCGCATTCGTCTTTTCCTTTTATGTAAGCACCTGCTGCCAAGATTAAACTTTTACCCTAAACCTTTTCGCATCGTTTTAGAAGCCCATCCTTTTCCGGTGGAATTTTCATGATTTCCAAGGAACGATTTCTAACTCTTAATAAATTTAATAAAAATTTAGAGGCATGAGCGGTAAGATTTATCGAAGTTTCCATCTTGACTTTCATTTTTCTTCTACCACAGGTGTGGGGAGGGGAGTCCATAGAAATGTCTTTGAAACTATGGCTATGCGGGGGACAAATAGAGATAGTGCCCTGCAGTCGCATAGGTCACATATTCAATGAGAAGCACTCCTTCACTTTTCCTACAGGAAAGCAGCAAACGTATCTCAGGTAAAATTCAACATTTTCTACATAAATTCCTGCCAACATAATAAATTCAAGAAATTCTAAAATTATAGCGGAGTCTTGGTTAGATGAATACAAGGAATTTTTCTACTCCTTGCAGCCGGACGCAAGAGATATTTCCTTTACAGCTAATGATGAGGTGAAGCAACTCAAGCGCGAATTACAGTGCCGTCCTTTCTCATGGTACCTGCAAAATGTTTTCAAGGAGTTAAAGTGGGAATTGTATATGATATATTATCCTTCCATTAATTCAATTTGTCGAAACAGGTTTCCATACACTGACTACGCTGCTTTTGGTGAGCTAAAAAATGGAATGAAGTGCCTGACAGCAACAGTTTCGAAAGTTTCCCTGAAGGACTGTGATTTCCAGAAGAACGAGTGGGTGTTGAATGCCAGTAATAGTGTGTTGAGTGCAAACAATGGAGCGTGTTTAACTGCGAGCAAGAAAGCAGTTTCTCTTAAATACTGCAAAAACAAGAAGAATCAGAAATGGTTACGGAGGGGTGGGCAACTAGTACACAATATGACAGGATTATGTCTGGACAATTTTTTGGGAGATCTTGTTGGCATCAGTGAATGTAGACGTGGTGCACCTTCGCAGCTATTTAGTTTTTCTGTTGAAATTCAGAAACTGTGAAATTGAATTTTAATATAGATTTTAAAGAAATATGATTTGAATTTTTGTTAAACAAGCGACAGCCTACTCACGCCGGTGGTCGAGCGGACTGAGGATGCATGTATACAGATTTTCCCCCCTTTGGCGTGGGTTCAAATCCTGCACAGGACATGACCATTTATCTGGGTACCAGTAGTTTTACTGACAAGAATTGTAGATGTGAAGCCACTGGGATGTTGCTCACTTGCAACATTTGTCAGGTTAAAATTTCCCAATCTCCCTTTCCCTAATTTCCTTCCAACTAAACTGTACTGTGTGCATTATAGAGTTGTCTCCTGAGCTTAGGCAATACCTGAGAGGAGAAAAATAAATAAATAAAACGCAGCGAAATCGAGAACATCCATAGGAGTAGCAACAGCGTAAGCGGATGAAGCAGCAACAATAACAAGAACGCCAAGAGCTGCAGTAGGGGCAGCAATTCCACCACCAATCTAATCAGTTCACCTTGAAAGCCGAATCTCTGCCGAAAGCTCTTGAAGTATGCCACGGCCACCTTACCTAAGGTAGTTCTAGACTATTTTGAATCTAATCGAAAGTTAACTTCTTCTTGGAATTTCTAGAATAAATAATCCTTATCTCCGATTTTTGGCCCACCGATGTTGTGGTGCAAAGTTTTATATCTTGGAGACCAGTACTAACCTAAAACCGGAGAAAATGTTCAATCCTCACACAGTAACTTTGCACTCCAAACCAACCGATCAAACAGTAGCGTCCCTAGGGGATGGGGAATGCGGTCCGTACCGAGTGACACGCTGTGTTTTCAAACGTATATTAAAGAATTTCATTTTTATTTGCTTATTATATATTTATATATTATTATTAACAAAAATTACCAAACAAAAAAAAGAAAAAATTACCACTCGTTGTGAGTTTCTATGTGCCAGGCAAATTGTACGGCGCACTGACGATAATCAAGTTCACTTGCTGTGATCGAAGCACGTTCTTTATTCACGTAGAAAAAAAAAATCTATTTATGTGAACAGTTTGCAAGTCTTTTTCGAAATGAATTTCACTTCAAAATTTAATTCATTTTAATATTGTTGTGTCTACCAAGGGCTCCCGTCCTATAATACGCGTCCCAGGTATGGAAACCTTCCTACGCTGCCCACATCGGTCGTATTGAGTCTATTCAGCGCAGGTTCATTACATTTGCGCTTAGATATCTCCGTTGAATCGACCCTATGTTTTTTCCACCAAATCGCGAACAGCAACCAATATAGAACCTTGGGATACTCCATTTATCAAGAAAGTTTGGGAAAATAAATCTCCAAATTTTATCTGTTGAGTTCTTCCCCAAAGAATTTGGTCTATGCCATCGAAGGATTTCGAAAAGTCTAGGAGGACCCGGAAGCCGATTGTATCCTTATATAAGAAATGCTCGTAGGTCACAAGGGACCTTAAGTAATGTCGTCTCACACAAATGATTGCGATGGAATCCAGACTGCCATTTGGATAAATAGGTGCGCTGGTTTAAATGCGGCAGAAGCTGGTCTGATAAGAGTATCTCAAAAACCTTAGACAAAAAGCATGATAGGCTAACAGGGCCAAATCTGGATATCACTTGCGGGGATTGGGAATTATTATAGCTTTTTTCTTTACTTCAAACGAAGTATTTTTTAAAGTAAATTTGAAGTTTTTTCCCACTAATTGTCTGCAAATGCTGCCTGATCAATAGCGTCCCATGGCTCTCGAACAATGATAGAAATAGATTTTAGAGGAAAAATAGTAATTTTGCCGCTGGCAAGAGAAAACATGTAAATTTTGCAATGAAATAGTTCCTTCTCAGCATCGAATTTAATTGTTCTTAGCTATATAACAAGATAGGATTCAAAGATCCGATGCCGATCCTAGGAAACGAATTCTCAAGTTTAAATTTCAAAATAGCAATTTTACAAATTTCACAATTTCTGCTCTAAATTACACTGCTATCCCAGAAATTGCAAGTTATTTGACAATAAATCACCACCCACCCTAGTTTTTCCGATTAGCCATTTTTGCAAAACCATTAACTAGTTACCACCTAAGAACATAAAATTTAACTTTCTTCATTATGCTGGAAGTTTCTTAACGGCAAATATCACGAAACATTAATTGCACCTTTCAGGCTCAGTGCATGATACGACCATTCATGTCTTCCCTTTATTTTTCGTTTAATGTAGCTGCTGAACTATCAAGGGTTTGTTCAACGTTAATGAAAAATGTAATTTACAGCAATTATAAGTAGAAAGTACGAGAATTTCATTGGATTTTCTTGATAGAAAATTCTGGTCGTAATTCTTAGCTCGCAATTTTAACGCCCGGATCAAGTAAAAGTGCAATACACTTTTACTCCTACTTATTAGAACAGGGGTCTTTATAAAAAAATGTAGCAAGCAAGTCTAGTCGTAAATGACTTTATATCTGACACTTTCTTTAAAATTTTTTATTTTTCTACCCGAATTAGAAATTCATATTGCTCCATGAAGGGTAAACTACGTTAGCCTCTGCTTAGAAAGGAGAAGAAAAAGCGATTCCATTTTCTTAGTGCAAGAGTCGCCACTTCCGAGGCTCTCAAAATCAGAAGATTTGATAAAATTATCTAAAGAAATCATGAGTTTTGGAAAAAAGATCAGAAGGATACCTTTCAATACCAATTATTTTACAACACTAATTGGCAATCACCCTGGATAACCTGGAACAGAAACTCTCTATCCATGAATAGCGCAATGATCTCTGATATATTATAATAATTTTTGTGGAAATCTTTATATTAATTAATAGCACGAAATTTATTGTCATTTCTTATTAAATAAGGCGCAAGTAAAGTGCTTTGCTGTAGGTATTTATTTACAACAGAACACAACCCTTTAATAAAAATTTGTTCGTTTAATAAACGCTTGAATGAACTTGAAGAAAAATATGTCTCCACAATTCGAATGGTTTAGTCGATTGGAAGAAGAGTTGTAACCGGAAGTTTGCCCCTTTCTTCCTTTGCCATAAATATGTTTCAGTAAAGCATTAAAAATATTACCTGAGGCAACATTTTCTGATAAGGAAGGAGAACTTGTTGTGAGAAAAAATTTACGGGGAAAACGCCTAAGGATTTATATCTTGTGAAATTTATGAGTACATTTGCTATCCGCTTTAAATTGTAGGTTTAAAGGAGTCAACTGATGCAGAATCAAGAAATAATGGGACGGGATATACGTTATTCAGTGAGATCCATTAAATATAATAATTCCAAAATTACCAATAATTTCTATTGAATTTTTGATTTATGAATATCGTCAAGGAAAATTTCTGACTGAAAAATTAAATACATGTATAGAATCCTAAAAAATCTATGGCTAATTTTATTCAGGGATGATTTTGATATTTAATTGAAGGTCCTAAAAATTAGAAAATGGGGAAAAATATAAAAATTACAAGTGTTTTAATTGCATAGCGAATTTTATGGGGTCAGAAAGAGCAGAGCGTTTAGTGGTTAATAGCAGCCTAATTAATCGATTCTCTGGAGGTGTAATCCAAAGGGCAATGGTCTTCTATAATATGAAAACAATAGAAATGTATTCAAGAATTTTGGATAGAAATATAAGCACTTGCTTTCACACCACGGGATCATAACAGGGTTGACCAAACGAAAACATTCGACACAAGAAACGTTAGCTTTTCACTTTGATGAGGAGGAGTTGCAGTATTCTTCGCATGCATGGAATAACACACTCTTTAAATTTCTTTTAAAAACACAAGTGATCAGTCTTCATTCGTATTAGGATCATATTTTCATTTAGTACAAGCTTTAGCAATACAAAAAAAAAATACGGGCTTAAGAAATGGAGTTAGAACTCTGTAAGAAAAGCAAAGAACATGTCAGACCAAAATTATATAAAATTACGGCATTCAACTGAGGCAGGCTTTCAATCCAGCCATAAACATCGTTACAATAATTACGAAAATACACGAAAGTAAATGGAAACATTTTTCAACTGTAATAATTATATTATTTTCTCTTATTTTAATAAAACAATCTTTCTCATAAAGATGTACTTTTTCCTTAGTTGTAAGAGATTTCCTTAGCCTTTGCCTAGTTTAGTTCCGTAATATATTAAATAATCCTTATCGTGTTCCGAGTGCAATATTTCCCCACACTAACGTACAAAACGTGGAAATTCTATTAAAATCTCCGAATTTAAAATGTTGCAGAACACTGCAAAAACAAATTAATTTGTGGATTTAACTGTGCGCGCGAAGTCGCAAGTAAGCAAATTATTTTATAGTTTCTGTTAAACATGTGTAGAGCAATGGCTGGAACTGTAGTGACTGAAAGAATTGCGGAAGCCCATTGGACCCTTCTACAACCAAAATGTCGGCCTGTGCCAAGAAGCAAACAGCATTCATTCCCATTTCCTAGATTTGAGCTTCGCGTGCCGCAAATTAGTTTTGCACATTCAAGAAGGATTAATCGCATCCAAGGTTTACTGTTCCAGCAAATTTTCTTGCCAGTTTTGCATTTTAATTGCATTCACGCAGAGACAAAAACCCATTATTTCACTTTATAAATTATGAAAGGCTCAGCGATAATAGGGAAATTAATTTTTCCATCACTGTGAAGTTTAGTCTCTGGGAATTGGGCGCTTAACATTTCGAGGCACTTGAATAGAAAATTTGCTGAACAGCGAACAGCTCACAAATGAAAAGTGGTGCTGGGAGGAGTGCTAGAATCAATTTGAGTGATTAAATTGTTCCCCGGAGGGCGCAACGTCCAGTTCACGTTATTTCCATCACTTTTAATAGCACTAAGTATTCACCACTTCGTAAAGCTTCTGGTCCTTCTGGTAACACCCCAACTTCATTTAATCAAGTTGAATAAACTCGTGCAACAACAAACTTTAGTGTCCTCTCGATTAGAGGGCGCGTCAGATTTTAAGGATTTTCTGTCCTCAGGTGTCCACCTGAAATTTTAGTATGCTGTAGATGAACTGCAAAGTAAGCAAATTGCATATTTCGATGAGAATACGGCTTACATCGCAATACACAGTAAGAACAAAAACTGAGCGACAAGAAAACGTGCATATATTATTTTTATTGTAAATTTATTGTAAATGAAAATTGCGATGGAAATGCCTACCAAGTCGCCTACGAGTTAACTGCCATCCTAGCCGAAATTCAAAGCAGCAGTCGTACTTTATGCCCAGATTAGAGTTCCTCAAAAAATTTTCAACTTCGAATGTTCGCTAAAGGAAATGATTGCTTATAACTTTTGAATCACCCTATGGATTATGATTATTTGTAGTTTAGTTGAAAGCTATCATAAGTATCTTTCCTTTGGTATCTCACGTGTTGTTATCGATGAACTATTCTTGCAGATATTATAAAAAGAATCAACAATTTTCGATTTTTTGCCTAGAATTTTGAAAAATAAATACATTTATTTCGAAAAAATTTTTCTACGGAATGTAATTTTATTGTTGTTTAACAATGCGCCCAATGTCGCCATTCTTCCGCAAAAATCCGTAGCCGCCTAACCGCAATGGTTTTCCAACGAAAGGTAATAAATTATATTTACGATGGACCAAAAAAAATGAATTGTTACCCTTAGTAACATATAGTAAGGGCCTGCAAACGTGTTCTGAACAACAATCTGGATATTATGGATATGGGTACTAGGCCACAGTAGCATTTACGGCAACGAGAAAGCGGATGAGTTTTGCGCGAGAAGGGGCCACCTCTGACTACCCACCCTCTTCAACGGGGTGTATTGCAGACTGGGCGAACAACCAACATCACCA
>QYTT01093834.1:0-25620 GCA_006980735.1 Dasypogon diadema | reverse complement strand
AGTCCATATGCAAGGTCTTTATAAAGATTTCGATCTTGAGTTGTTGTTGTAATTACGAGTCTGTATGGATCTTGTACAAAAAACACACCTATTATTGTTACAGGAGACCTGAACAGAAATCTTCTTTGCATATTATGGGATTTGCTGCCGTTTTATTGATGAAGTAAATGGGTCAGGTTTCTGGGTAATACACCGAACATTTATAGACGTCTTTCTCACGGCTAATCTTGAAAAATAACCGAATTTTTTTACTAAGTCTCCGTTCTTGTCTTACGATCTGGTCGATGTATCTTATCTTTTCTCTCAAAAATATTAGACAAGTTCCTGAGTTGACAATTGACTAATTTTACCGGTCCTGGAAATTTTTTAAGTCCTTAGCAATCTGAGTTTCGGGCTCATCATAGCTACACCACTGCTCTCCTCAAGCTTACCGACGTTGATAGAGTCGAAATGAATCAGGGTATCTATTCTTGTTCTTCTAGATTTCTCCAAGGCCAAGTTAGAGATTCTCTTGTCTGCCCGTGAAACTTATGAGCAGATCTTTAAGAAACCGCTCCCAGATTTTGAAGGTAAATGAAAATATATTTCGGTCAATTTGTATTACTTGCGATGTTCCTAAAGGTTCTATACTGTTGCCAACTCTGTTTTTATTATATATATATATATATTTATGACCTTCCGTAGTGCCTTAAATTTTCTAAGGTAGTCGTGTATACAGCCTACGTACAGCTTTATATTGCTCGCCTGGTTGATTTAATGGAGGTGTTATCCAGAATTGATGAAGATCTTTCGGCTGTCTTATTGTGGGTACAGCGCAATGGCTGGATGTAAATTGGAGAAAATCTAAGGCCATCTCCATTTAAAAAGGGAGATATTGAGACCATTGCCTTATCGCCCGTAATATTTAATAGCGATGTGATAGAGATTGTTAGCGTAGTAAAGAACTTGGAACTTATTATAAATAACACCGCATTGTGAGAGAATCACGTGGACGCTATTCTTTGGGAAAGTATAGGCGTCTACGAATTCTGTGGTTACCGGCGTCAATTGATTATATTGAGATTAGTAAAGACCCTCCCTATTTCTGTAATTCTATTTGGAATTCATGTATATGGTGATCTGGATGGCGTTGCTTTTAGTAAGTTTAATATGGCCATCAATTCCTGCGTCCAATATGTTTTAAAGCCCTTTGACCACGTCTCTTTTCTCTCTCAACATAGGGGCGGCCATAATAAAAACATATTCACATGTTGAATTAGACAGCTGGCCTACAATCTAGAAATATTCTGCTTGCTCCCACCACAAATAAAATCGTGTAGACATTTGTCTCGAGCGGAAACACCAGATCCCGCAGATCTGGTTTCCTTCCAAGGCCTAAAGAATCATGATTTTGACACCGAATGCATACGCTTTTATTCAGTTTTTTGACTGTTCTATACTTTTTCGTTCCTACAAAATTCGTCAACCCAAAACGTAATGGGGATGAGAAAAGTTATGGCGCCATCAAAATTCTTTGAAGCCCAGTTTAAAATTATATAAGTTTACAACTGACTAGATGTTTGTCCTGGTCGCTTATACAATCCATAAATGCTCAATGAAATTTAAATTGGCGGTGTGGGAGAAAGTTTTAATAATATTAGCCCCTGATAAAGAGTCCTACAAAAGAAAACATTCGCAATTTAAAACAGTGCGACACTTTGCTCAAACCATTGCCGCAAGCATTAATCAATAAATTCATACTTTTTTATGTACATACCTCCAAAAAATTGCTACTTTATTCCTTTCTACTGAAAGTATTCTTGCAAGGAAAATTCTCTGTCAAAGTTTAGCAAATGTAAGCAAAGTTTATTTTCATGTGGAAAGCAAGTAACGCACAGAAGTCGTTCTTTTGAAAGGCGAAATGGAGACGTGCATAAGTAAAATTTCCGCTTCACAGCAAAAAATTCCTTTCAATATTTGTTTACCCAAGAAATTTTATTGCTCGGAAACAACCAACTTCGGATATGTACTTTATTAAGTCTACGGCATTCCACTATGTTCATACTGCAAAAATTCTTTTCATGCTTATGGAAATTTCACTTTATAGTGATGTCTTTTTCGGGTGTATGCGCCCGAAAACAATGAAATAAAGCCGAATTTTCGGAATTCACGTTAGAGGATACACCATGAAGGCTGTGTAGAGGACATATTATTACGACAAGACGACAAGTACAAAACAAGGTTCACATAATTTCGAATCTGTAAATACTTATGTTATCTGGAATGTACATACATAAGCACGGAATTTCTAAAAATGTCATGCTAAACATCCGAGACATCCCTAACGTAATAAGCGCCTTTCTGAACTGCTCCAAGCCATGTTCTGCTTACCTACTAACAGTCAAACATAACCCAACATCTCAAATACAATTTTCCGCACAGCATGTTCTCAAAGAATATTTATGTCCCCAAAAGTTAATTATACTTTAAAACAAGAAATGTGTAACAATCCATTAAAATTCCCTCCATAAAATCTCGACACGAAAGACGAAGAGGCCGAGATCCTTTTGTGTATCGAGCACAAGTATGGGGATATGCTGAAATACTTATATGAAGAATTCAAACGGCTCCCATCGTATTTCCGCAATATATCACCAAAAATGAGCGTGGTGTGCAAATTTTCACGGAGTTTCATGCATGGAACTGGGGGTGGTGTGCACATCTGTACACACATATGTATTCCAACTCCCTAAAATTGACTGTTGCTATTGCAAAACGTTTCTTGTTTTAGGGACTGCTTTGAATGCGGTTGGTCCTGGATTTGGTGAGGATGAGCTACAGACATGTAGGTAGATGAAAAATGATAAATTCCCATCGTTTTCAGCTTATTCGGTCTGCTTCATCAAACTAAAGCGGTAACATCATGTAATATACTCAACAGGAATCATATTTCTTAAAGTATTGAGAATACACATACATGAAAAGAAAAAAAAGAGATTACAAAATTTTATTTTGAGGTTACTGTGAAATCAAAAATTGTTGCTTGATTCTTATGAGTGTTTTACCTGAAGCATTATATTGTATATGCAACCTTTTTCAGATAAGTCGGGTAAAAAGACCATTGAACAATGGCTTTGGGGGATATTTATTATCTATCTTGCAACAGGGCATTCACCGGTAAAGTGGAGGGAAACGAATGTGATCTTTCTGCCGAAATCAAAAAAAGGGATTAGACTGAGGCGAAATTCTTTTGGCCTATCAGGCTAGTATCGATTCTGATGGACTGCCTGGAATGCACCACGCTGGAGGGTCAAACGAAATCTGCATTTCACCAGTTGGTGAGAGTGACAGAGGACAAGTATATGTTAAAAAGACAATCCTATTCAAATGATGACGGGTGGCAACCCTAGGTGATACCGTGTTTTATGAACTCTCTATCTTCTCAATTAGTCTTTTGTATTCCTAAAAAATTTTGTATCAGTTATTTTTAAAAATATTTAACAGACCATTATACAAAATCACCTTTCATTTTATTACTTAAAATCGTATCTAAGTTTCTTCTGTTATTTTTTGCACCCCATGTTACGTTTTCATCACAGAAAACTTACCCAGAAATCAAATAAAAGACTGTTACTAAGTTCCTTCACTGCTGCCAGCATTTTCCTGCTTTCGTTTGCTATTTTCAGAATACAATTTATACCTTAAAGGGGATCCCTTTAATAAAACTCTGAAAATTACGTGATTTTTAGGGAAATTTCCAAATTGTGACGCCAAATAAGCGGTGGACAAAAAAAACAAAATACGAGTTAGTAGTACTCACGAAATAGGAACATTTTGGTTGGCGCTATGAGCCAAGTGCAAAAGAATCTGCATGAACCCCTGGATTTCAGCAACCCTTCCTGTCTGTAAATCCACCATATGCCGACACCTGCTCAAATACATCTCGAATATTTTTAGGGGGTTCCCACGTCGAACTTGCAGCTTGTGATCTCTACCTATTTCCACCAATTGAAGTAAAATGCGAGATTTTCATCAAACCTTTAAAATATCAAAAAGCAATTCGTTCAATGTCATTGAAAAAACTTGCAAGTAATATTTTTATAAAATAAATATATAAAAACGATTTAAAAGGGGGCACTATTTCAATACGTATTGTGTATTGAAACACTAGGACACGTAAAAATACATTTTTTGAATATTGTTTATTCTGAGCTGGACACATTTTATTTACTCATTAATTCATTTGCTTTCAAGTAATACACAGAACAAGTATTTCTACATTATTCTGAATTATATTAAAAATAATTGGCACTTCAATACACTCCCCAAAATCAGTTTAATCGAGAGGAAGTACTTATATCTAGATTTAGGATAAACGAATTCAAATGCTTTAAAAATGCATGCACTTCGGAATGGTCCACGTCATGCATTTCAAGCAACAAGTTTGTTCTTCCTTTGTTATTCTAATACACGGATAACAATAGCAATGCAATAGATCTTCCGTACTTCTACACATAATGGTACTGCAGATAAGATAAAAAATTCATTCATGTCGTATACGGCCATCAAACTGTGCCTTGAGTACTTTGGGGTAGTTTTTTTCTACATTTCGAATCGTTTACGTTCACTTCTGATTTAAAAGACGGATAAAGGAAATTCAAGAAGGAAGCAAACATTTATTTCCTTAATCAAATTGAGTCAGAGCGGATCTGCTTTTTAATCATTTCAACTGCAAAATCAAATAGCATATATTTAGTTAAAATTCTCGTTCGATTCGTTACTTTGTTATATGATGAAGTATTTTACAACCACTTTCCAATGACATGCAGCATATCGGAAAAAGTGTTACAATAAAATTCCTTACCCAGCGAGATAAGACGTCCGCACTGGCTTGGATAGATACACCTTCTCAGTGAAAGCATGAATTAACATTTATCACGTGTATTTTTAAATACCGTCGAGAATTCTTGGATGACAAATCGTGTCTTGTACAATTGCCACCGGAGAAAACACCAGAAAATACTTAAAAACTGAATAGTATTATTATGCTACCGAAAGTGGAGAAAATTAGGGAAGCATCTGGTATATTTATAAAGATATAAAAAAAAAAGAAATCCTCTATGCTTTCCTTAGGATGTTAAAGTTCTCAGTGAAAGGGATTCAACAACTTTTACAGGTTGTTGGAAAAAAGTCCATGTCGAAACCAGTAGGAAGTTTTTGAAGTTTTGTGGAGGTAAATTGGATGAAACTTTTGATGGAATTTTAAGAGATAAAACATAGCCGCGTTTTTATGATCCAAATACGAAACGCCACAACAACAACAACAAGAGTCAATGCACAACAGTACCTAAGGCAAGATAACTTTGCTAAACATACAGACTTTTCAATTCAAATTGATTTTTTATAATTTCATCCCCACATTTCTTTTAATAATTCATTATGATAATAGTCTCTGTTTTAATCCACACATTAAGAGTCATAGCCACAGAGGAGGAGCCTAAACCAGACTGACTGGTTACCGCAGGTTCCGAACCAGGCAATTGTTACAATATTCGAAGCCTTGGTGTTAGCACTTTGACGATTGTAAAGTTCGATGAGATGCAAACCTGGCACCAACGAATATTGTTACAAGGCTCACCTTTATTGGAATTCAAAATAGCCAACAGGATGTAGCCCGACTGGATATATTCTGTAATCTTTATATAAGCAAAATAAAATTAGCGATATTTCTCTAAACAAAGGAAATAAAAAAAATGCATCTTAACACAGAATTATTGTCCAGCAAAATTATGGTACCCCTGTAGAAATATGGCAAATACGAGGGTGGATCAAATATAAACAGGATTTTTGTTCCTGTCAACTGACAGGACTCGCGAGTCTAGTCTGCTTGGGCGGGGTCATTAGGAGTGGGGTAGCGCTCACGATGTCGGAGTAACAGGTACACTCTTCGGTTGCGCAACGCATAATTATACAATTTCTTGTTCGTGAAGGAGTCAAAGCGGCAGAAATTTTTCGCAGATTGACTGCACAGTTTGGGGACCAAACACTGGTCAAGAACTCGTGTGTTTGCCTGGCATAAAGAGTTCAAGGAAGGACGGAAACGAGTGGAGAATCAGAAATACGATCGTTGTCCTCGGAGCAGCATCACAAGCGAAAACGTTCGAGACATTACCGAAGAGGATAGGCGAATCGAAGTATCCAAAATTACATAGAAGGAATAAGTGATGGAAGCTGTTAAACGATCACTTCAAATGACCTAAAGTTCCATAAAGTGTGTGCCAAATGGGTTCATCGCCTTTTGACCGAAGATCAGAAGTTGAGACGTTTGGAGGTTTGTCACACACTTACAGCACGGTTTGCTGAAGAAAGTGATACATTTTTAAGTCAGATCGTGACCTAAGACGAAACGTGGGTCATTATATTCCCGAGTCGAAAAAAGCCAGTGTGGAGTGGCGGAAGAAAAAAGAGGCAGCCCCAGTGAAAACCGAGACTCGACTCTCAGCTGATAAGGTTCTGACAACAGTTTTCTTCGATCGTCAACGTATTTTGCTCATTGGGGTTTTGCATGAGCGACGCATAATCAATGCTGCTTACTACTGCAAGCTGTTGGATAGAGTGAAGGCTGCATATCGACGCAAGAGACGAAACCAACCGATTTGAGAGGTCATTCTCCTTCATGACAACGCCAGGTCCCATACTGCAGCTCTAATAGTCTCAAAACTTAACAAAATGTACTGGACTGCACTTGATTATCCTTCCTATAGCCCGGACCTGTCGTCCTGCGATTTTCATTTGTCTGGACCGCTTCAATAATAAATATATAATTTTAAAGCAAAAAATAAATCCCGTTTATATTTGATCCACACTTATAATTAGGAATTTATATTGATAAGCAAACAGAAGTATGTACCTAAGCCATAATTTTCATATACACCATACGTGTGATTTAAAAAATAAGCCACTCGCCTTACACTTAACTGACATTTCTAATCCAAAAGGATTGGAAACTACACTTAGTTGACGTTTCTGAAACGTAAAAATTCACGTGAAGGGAAGACTTAATAAAGTGTTTCAGTGTTTAAACAAGAAATAAATTATTTAACATTTAAAATTGTCCTGTATATAAAGTAATAAGTGGTAATTATTATTTATGAAGTTTAGTTTCGGTAAAATTAATTAATCAAGTCTTAAATAAATAAATTACAAAACGAAATGTGCGGTGCTGTGCTGCAAAAACAATAACTGAAATCGCAGTGGTAAATCATTTTTCCGGCAAGTTGATGTATTTTAATAAATATATAAATAACGAATAATAAAAATTATTATCACACATCAGAAATTGTAGAAAATTGTTTGTTTACATTGGGAGTTTTGTATAATCGGGCGGAAAATATTTGGTTTTTTCCCTGAAGGATAATCTAGAGAGAGCACCGTTAAAACACTCTTCTGCTATAAGTGCAATGTCCTTTCCATAATGTCTTAAGGATGTGACTACACACAAGCTTCAGAGTTTGAAGCATGTTATTTCCTACCAAACTCAGAAATGCAATTTCAGTAAAAGATACCTTCCGATATTTTTAATCTAATCATAATTTTCAAACAGGGAAACATTAGCCGTGCATTACCTCATAAATTTTAGCGAAATCAATTATCCTCCAAATTGTTGATGAAAATAAATATTGACTCAAGAACACCCCGCAGCAATTCATGTAGCACGAACCACAAACAATTCAGTAGATAGTGGTAGTGACGTTCCATTCCTGGGGAATAATTCTTTTTAGCGACCACAAAAAGTCGACATCGATCAGGAGGAGTTTTCAAGAGGATAATGGAGTCGTTATGTTCAGCCGTAACGTTTACAGAGCTTTTATATTCAGTACCAGGATGAAATACGACCAAGGCGAAAATCACAAAAGCACAACAGGAAGAGCAGGAAGGAAAAGGACTGTGGGGGCTGTTTGTGTAAATCTGTCACTACTTTTAGCCAAGTTATTGTAAGGAATTAATGAAAAAACGCAAATCGGCTTTTGATCTGATTTCTTAGAACGAAGATATGCAAGGGATTTTGTTTAAAATATTTATATCGTACAGCTATCCTGTCTGGATAAATTTCTCACTTTCTTGCGTACCACACCGTACACCGTTGGTTGTAGCAGGAAAAACAAATCAAGAATCTTCAATCTTAGCTTCTTATTGATGATGCTAAGGCGCTTCAACTACTACATCCAGAATTTGGGCAAAGTAAACAACGTATTGAGTTCGTCGGAATATCAGTACAACTACCGATTCGCAATTAATACAACAACATGCTAGTAAAGCTAGACAGCTGCCGCCACGGGTGAGAGATTAAGTTGAGATATCTTAGGAATGTACACAAAAGAGATCCTCTTCAGGACTGCCAACAAATTACTCATATTAATATATATATATATATACACAAAAAGTAAAATATTTCTAATACTGCTACACAATTATATTTGTTTTTGAAATGGTTTCAATTGAATTTGAAAGGGTTGTTGTTTTTGTATTTCAAAAATTTGTAATTGGCGTTGCATTTTTTAAAAAGTTGCAAGTGATTTTGATCTGGTTGTGTATGGTTTTGAACTGGTTGCATTCGGTGTTGATTTGGTTACTTTTGAAGAGTAAATATAAATACAACCAAGAAAGTTTTTGAATTAACAGTGAGGTAAAAATGTTTTTGTTCATTCATCATTTCCATATATTGCAACTCATCTAAAATTCCGTATAAAAGTCGTGATTGAGCGAATACATTTCTTACGACGTTAACAGCCTCCCAACACCTCTTGAAAGACCGTAGGACCAATTTTCCAACGTTGGAAGTATTTCTCCAGTGGACAGCATGTTTGGAGGCTGTTAACGTCATTCGGTTAAAGCTTGTAACGATAAGTTTTGTGGCGTACAAAAGTGGGTATAAATGTTTGATGGATTTTAATGAAATTCCAGAAGAATCTCTGTAAAATTTTACAGAGAAGGAACCGTTAGCGAAACACAAATAGATGCGACATAACTTTTCGTTACAGGTTTTATTATTCTTGAATTGCGGAAACTTGGATTTCAAACTAGATTTTTAAAATGGATACATTCCTACTTCTCTGAGAGAACGTATCAAATGCTTTTCCGGGATTTCAACTCAAGAACAATAAAAGCAACACCTGGGGTGCCTCAGGCAAGCCATCTTGGTCCCCTTATTTTTATTCTATCTACTGATGACATTGTCTGCCTTTTGAAGTATTCCAGAGTTTTAATCTATGCTGATGACATGAAAACTTTTTCATTTATTAATGATATCAGTAATTGCGCTTGTCTCAAATAGGTTTTATACTTGATGCAAGCACAATGATTTAGAGCTCAAAACAAAAGAATGGGAGGTCATGTCGTTCTTCAGGTGTCATGATCTTCTTGTGTTTTACCATATATTTTTCTATATTATACTATATATTTTCTATACTAAACTCTTCCTAGAAGTAACTCTATGCTTAGTTTTATTAAATGGTGATCCAAGGAATTCTTTAACCGTCAAATTATACTAACATTATATAATTCGTTTGTCCAGACCACTGCTTGAATGTGCGTCTTAGGTCTGGAACCCTTTCTATGCTATACGACTTAAGGTGGTCCATTTGAGTTCCTTGGAAAAACGACGTAGAGTTACCGACATTGTTTTCGTGCACCAGTTATTAAGTTTTGATATTAAGTCTTCAGAATCCTGAAAAAAAATGTCTTCTAGGTCTAATTTTATAATTTGTGTCCCTCTTCAAAAACTAACTATGGAAAGCATGAACCTATTAACCCCCTGTTTGGGTTGTTCTTTGAATAGAATTGGCCATGTAAATACCTACCTGGCCCTACAAATTTTACGTTCTGGTCATTTCTAAAAAAAAAGTTTGCCGAGCCTCGCTCAAAAGTGAGGTAAAAACTCGGGTCTCACGGGAGAAGATAGTATAAAGTATAAAAATACTTTGTAACAAAAACTGCTATGTATTGTATTACACATGCACATTCGTGTAACCTTATGAAAAGATCAAGCTTACAAAATATAATCCAACGAGAAACGTAATTACCATTTCTCTTTATGACTCGAATGCCTGGCCATATGCATGAAAACCTTAATCCTCTACTTAATGCAAAACTAACAAAATTATTTAACTGGAATTAGTACATTTGACTATAGAAACGCAGAAGAGCATAAGGACTAAGTTGTTATGCAACTTTGTTGTGAATTACTGTAATTTTTGGGGCTGGAGAAAGTTTCACTTTGGGAGAATTTTCTAGAACTCTACCATCGCTTGGAATGGAGTATATGAAAGATCTTTACTTTGGACAAATAAATCCGATAGAATTTAATTAGAAATGTGGACTTTGTAGTCAACAAATAAAATGAAGATTTTGCCAGATCTTTTATAATTTTTTGTTTATTAATTAACTTAATGAAAGCGAAGCAAGGAATAATTCCTGCTAATTTTACAAATCTGAGGTTTTCAATTACGCGGATTCGCCAGTAAAACTCGTTGGTAAAAGTTCTCGCGAGACGATTTCAAAGGAATGTAAATTCCATTTGATGGGCTAAGTAATCCTGTTTTAGTTGCACATTCTACGGAATTTCTATAAAATTTCAACTCAAAGGGAATCATTTAAATTTTCTTGCGAAGAGATTAAGCACACTTTTCAACTTTTTTTGGGGGATAATGAAATAAAATTGTGCTAAAGTATATATTATATATATATATATATATACTTAAATTCACTCAAGTATTAGAAAAATATCCACATAAGTAGAAAATTTCGAGACACTTTCTTTTCACCTAGAAAGAAATTTCCTATTCATGTGAACATTTTTCAAGTGTCTTCGAAATGAATTCGAAAAAATTATCATATAACCTTCAAAAATTGATTATTTATTAACAAAAGGTTTATTGAAAAATGAGCCTTGTTTGGAATTGCCAATTCAAAGTAATACCCTTAAGTTAGCGTCAAAAAATAGATCGCTTTCTTTTACATTTTTTGCATCCCTGAATTGTCTAGAATAAAGGCCCAAAACGATTTTGTAGATTTCCAAATTGAGTGTGCTCGACGTAGCTATTTATATGAGGCTTACCTTATTTTATAGGTATAAAAAATAAATTCTACGAGTCTGCATAAATTCCTCTACGTAAACATAGTATAGTAAATTCATATATACATCTACATAGATGTAGGACGCATACAATTTTGTGGCCCATGATGGATAATATGATAGCAGTTGTCCTTTTCTGCTGGTTTTTATTTTCTTCTCTTCAGATATATTTAGAAGGCTTTGGAACCTCCCAGTTTTCAATCAAATATTTCAAAAATTATCCACCATTGAAATTTTCATTTCTCGGTCCTAACAAATGTTTCAGAAAATCAATTTTAAAGTGAAAATGTTTACTCAAAAAACAAAATTTTCTAGATATTATTTTCCGAACAAAGTAGCTTAGATAGTAGTCCTTTTCCGATCCGTCGTCTTCCTCAACATCTACATCAGAATTGGAAAGTGCTGTAGTTCACAAAATTTATAGGCAAGTAATTTTAAGGTCATGATTACGGTCCTTTGACTCATTATTTTACAGAACATAATAAATGTTATAACCAGAAAGAAAATCACACAGGATGAGCGGATTGGGTTCAGAGGGTGAGATTTGAGAATTTATGGGTAAGCGCAAAACTCCTGGGATTATGTATCTAGAGGATGGAAATCAGGATTTTTATGTGTGATGCAGTGCAATGAATTCATTTAAATTGCTCTAATTTTTATGTGAAAATGAACCTCTAACCATTCTTGCATAATAATTACCAATATAGTATAATTACTTTTACACCACTATAAAACAAACACGTCAAGCTTAAAGATAGCAAAAGATTATTTTAAAATCACGACAAAAGTTGAGCAGCTATAGTTGGAGCAATTGTGTAATTTTCTCTGCTTTATAATCTGTGTTGGTATATATACTAAACCCAAGTCAGTTTTCTGGATTTAATAATTTTACTGCACAAATTTAATGTGGAATTATATGAGTAATACAATTTTGTTTACATATTTTCATTTTCACGGCATCAATTACTTAATTCAGTTTGATTGCTATTGAATTATTCAAGGGTATTCGGATACCTACATGAAAAGTTACATGACATTCGACGTGAAATGTTTTGTAAAAGTTCATGGAAAAGTGGATCACTCACAAGCTCTCAACAACACAACACATTGTGTTCCTTGCTTTCAATCTGAGAAGAATTCAGGAAAAAGTTTATTCCTTCGTAAAAACAGATTATGGAACTTTTTCACTACATTTTTGGCCTAAATACTATCCAAAGTATGACAACATGGTGAATGTGTAAAGTTAAAGGAACTTATCATACTTAATACGATTTGGTATAACTTATAATACAAGTGGCAATAGCAATTTTAATGTGCACAACTAATAAATTAAAGTTACGAAATTCATAAGGAGTGTAAAGCTTTCGATCACACAAAGTTGTTCGCAAAATTCGGGCTCAGTAAAAATCTTGATGTGTGTTTAAAAATCATATAATCTGAAATATAAATCGTTAATGACTCATTTTAAAGGTGAGGCTTCACGGATTACTCAAGAAAATTCAATCACATTAAGAAACAAGGAATTTTTCACTTATTCATCTTTCGTCCTTTAATATAAAAAGATTTGTATTTCTATTTTTTTACATTACTACCTTTTTTTATTGTTCCGGGAAACGAAAACAAATAAGTGGATATTTGCCTCATATTAAGTTAAACCGAAATTTATGTGGATTTCAAATTATGTACGAAAAGTGCATGCCAGTTCCAACTTTTTTGAGAAATTTGCGTATTGATGTGTCGATTTTCAATACTTCAATTATTACACTTTCCATTTTCCATGAAATGTACATAAGTTCTGGTAGAATTGCTCAGATTCAATAAGGTGGTGCAAAAACCCGAAGTGCAAACAATGCAATTCTACGCGTAAATGTCTATCACTGATGCACAGAAATGCTACGCATTTGCTGTTTGACTCGGCCCACTTGATGGAACAATATACATATATCCAATATTTAACAAAATGTGAATTGTAAGGCTTGTTCCTACAAATGTATTATACACATTCATTTAAAATAAATAGCTAACTGAAATAATTTTACTAATAACCCATATTCAATTGCAATGCACTAAAATAAGATATCCAGAATTTAAATTCAATGCAATTCATTATTTTTTTATATTTATAAATTTGTAAAGTGTCAAAGAACCTTTTTAATTAACTTCAATTCCAACACTTTTGTAAAGTTTTGCTATTTTTCCATTTTACTAACAATGAAGTCATTTTAAAATTCTCCATTTTATTGTTTTAAATGAGACCTCTTTTGAATTTAACTAGTTAACCGCATTAAAGTGTAAATTTAATGAGTAATCCCCTTGGTCCGATTATATTTGTACCAGGAGAAATTTAATTACAAAAGTTACTGACTGAATTGCCGACATTGCCAGAAATAATTGTTCTGCCATAGTGAACACAGTGTTAACTGGTTTCATTGCAAATTTACGAATGAAAAGAGGAATTACAATAGAATGTGTATATGTGTATTTAAACTTGAGAGGAACGTATTTAACAATGTTAATTAATCAAATTTAAATAACAAGAATTTTTGTTGTTTTTATGCACCTCATTTCGGAGTTTTTTCCTAGTGCGCTTGGACTGTCTGTGAATAAATCAAACTGAAAATATTTGTGTAAAATGGGGATTTTAAATTTTCCAAGCCAGATACTTCTGCTAAAACTGGAAGTAGATAAATTACTGTAACTCCAGATATTCCCATAATGGGAAATCAATACTGGTAATAGCAATTTTCAAATAATTGTACCGGCATTTGAAAGCAGCGGATACCAGATGTATCGATCCTCTGCTTCAAGTGTTGGTTATCTGATTCAAGTCCTAGCAAATCTATGTTCATCATTTCATTCCCACAAAACGTAATCGTCAATAACCGAGAGAGACCAAATTCCAAACCTTTTGAAAGCTTGCTTTATTTTATTGACTGAATTTTCAGGAATGTATAACCGCAACGAAATTGAAACCAAAGTCACTCACGAAATTTGTTATGCAAATGAAGTATTGCATTTTAATTATATTATATATTTTTCCTAAGAGATTTAGGCTTTCAATTGGAATATTTGTTTTTATCTCTCAACAAACGTTGATTAGGACACTTCAACAAATCGATTCCTATTTCGCATATTGTTTACTTACCGGACACCCTGTGTATGACATTTAGAATGGAGATGTTTTTTGAACCAACAAAATACCTCCAGAGAGATAGCGGCGGTGAGGGACTTTGTTTTATAATTTGTATAGATTTCCTGTTGAAATACGTTTTTATTTCTTTATTCCTTAAACTTCACCTTTGCTACTACATAAGTACCTACCTCCGAAAAGCTATGCGACATTTTTTTAACGTTGACGGGTATTTAAAAAGCTCTCTCACGACGAAAGCGTTTTAACATGGAATTCTCTCACGAAAGCTTTTATGCTAATTGCGGCAGTCAATGTCTTACATCGGATGCTTTATATACGATTATATTTGATTGATTTTGAAAGTGGGGTAAGTTCATTTTTGCAACCATAGCAAAAATTTATTTTGAAAGCTTGTTACTAAACATCGTTATTTTTCTAAGGGTGTATTCATTATATTTTCTTTTTTAAAAGCACTTAACGACAACTGAAGATTGTTTGTTAATGGACATAAAAAAAAGAGGGGCGTTACCATTAGCAATTGTACATTATAAAAGGAAAACAAAATAAATAATCTCGTAACAATTTGAGATTTTAAAATGCCTAATAGCACATCTCCATTAGTACTAAATAAGCTCATTTTGGAGCAAGGTAATGACCATAATATCAGAAAAAGCATACCTTAAACAATAGCAAATAAGCACAAAATTACCACC
Organism: Dasypogon diadema; assembly: GCA_006980735.1. Classification (NCBI taxonomy): domain Eukaryota; kingdom Metazoa; phylum Arthropoda; class Insecta; order Diptera; family Asilidae; genus Dasypogon; species Dasypogon diadema. The sequence goes on along the minus strand of QYTT01093834.1, from coordinate 10,664 downwards.
AGGCAAAACGCAAAATTAAAATTAATGCGAATTATATCACAAAAATGTCCTTTCGAAAATGAGCAGTAATTTGAAAGAACCGCCCCGAAGGCCTTCACCTTATCTTAAGAACAAGACAACGTAGAATTAAATATTTCCTTTCATCCAGACAAATATGCGTAAATAAGATGTCCCTACACAATAATTCTTGCCTAATTGGTCCACATTTCTTTACCATTTACATGTACATCTCAAGGAAAGCCGTACTTAAGAAAATTGCTTCCACGTAATTTAAGCTACCATAAGATGTGCTCCTAATTGAAGGGAGTGCCATTGCGAAGCATTTGCCTTCCTCTAATCTTAAGATGGTGCTTAAGGAACAATTTACAGTTCGTGTAGGCCTGTGAGTAATTGAAATGGGTTTTCGCCTTGAAAAGACCAGAGAGTGCTAAGATTTAAAATAGTGCTAATAATATGAGAAAATCTATGTTAATGTACACAATGTTGTTTTACTTGATTTAAGATCTAATGTGAGCATCTTTTTTTATAGATTCTTGAATCATATTCGAGATACTTTACTCTTTGGTCTGAACCTGTTCAAAGGCACTAAACAATTTTATTTACTTAAATTCATGTCTCCAAAGCTTTTTGCTTTAAATTAAAAAGCATAAAAGAGAGCAAATTATCTACGCGGCTTTACGAAACGAAAAATATATTTCGAAAAAGTAAGAAAATATCCTCAGAAAAGGTCACCAGTCAAAAATCTTAGGTAAATATAGAAAAGTATGAGGAGCACCATCAGGAATTATTAAAATAGAAAGAGTACTTGGAAAATTTAATTTTAGACGAAGTCAGGGCATAACTTTAAAAAGATGAGTAGCGCATCTTTAAGATGTTTGGTGTAATTTGGAATTGTTTGTCCTAGCAACACAAACTCTTGTTGAGAGGAAAAAAACGGTTTCATTTTTATCTCCTGGATCCTTCATAACAGCCCTATGATTCAATGAATTTTTTCGAGGTCTGAAATCAACCACGTTTCAGTAATAAGATGATTTTTGCATAGGTTTCTATAAAATTCAAAATACGTCAGTTTCACGAAAATAAATGAAAAGTTTGCAAAGCATTTACCAATCTGCAAAGTTGCAAATTCGATACAGATGCTTAATTTTGCTACCCCACGCATTCAGATACCACGAAAGAGACGAAAGTACCAAGTACAAAAGACATCTTGAAGTATGGTAACCTTGAGGATTATGTGGTCGCAGGAAGTATTCTTCTCAAGTACGTGGATGGTGCAAAAAATTGGTCGTGCCAAAATGGATGCAGACTGAACTGGTGAGAAAGATTCATGAACAAGGTCAGTTTGTCACGAAAAAAATAGAAAGCGTAATTAACCAAGATTATTACATTTACTAAATAAGGAAGAAGGTAGAGGATTGTATGGCAAATTGTATTTCGTGCATCCTAGTTTCAGGGCAAGGATGAAAAGAGGGATTTTTATAGCCCATCCCCAAAGAATCTCTCTCCTTAGATAGATTACCTAAGACCAACGAGAGCCCTAGAAAGGGATACCGATGTATTTTGGCAGTAGTCGACGCAATTTCAAAGTTGATTTTTACAGAAATACAAGAGAAGAGAAACAAAAAAACTATAATAAAGGAAGAAAAATTGGTACAAATTATAAAGTCGGAGTTGCTTTTAAGTGAACGCAATTTAATCCTTGCATGAAGATTAAACCCAAATACTTAGGTTGGGGTTAGAAATTATGAATGTCCTTGCAGAACCTCTACCGCAGATCATGGGCAGCATTTCGCTCACTACGATTCTGAAGAATAAACCGAAGAAAGTAAAGACGAAGATCTGCTGATACAATACTAAGATTTATTAGTAATTTAGCTAATTCGTCCAGAGGGCTGAAGGTACAGGTTGTGTGATCCAAGTTTGCTGAACGCAACTGAACCAACGCACCAGAAGTCAAAAACCGAGCCAATCGAGTTGTTCAACGGTAGAAGCTTCAAAAGAAAGAAGAAGAACGTGGTCCTTTTCCTTTCGGGATTTGCTGAAGTAGGCAGGCCTCTGGATGGAAAAACGGAGCAAAAAAATTGAAAAAGTGAAATTTATTGTTACGTATGAAATAAAATAAGAGAACTTGAACTCAAGTTGTTTTGCTTGTTCGGTCAAATATCTCGCCGCCTGGCCCACATCCGCTCATTATCCCAAAGATATCACTGATGACCACGAAAGATAAAAAAATTGAGCTTATTCCCGAGGGTGGAAATCTACGAAATATAATATACCTCTGCTTAGGCCCATCGAAGCTCCTGAGAGATTATAAAGACAAAGGTACGAAAGTGACCTATCAAAATGAGGTTAGCAAGAAGAAGAAATAAAAATGTATTAAACCTTACAAATGTGTTCTTAACGATAATTTATTATCAAAAGTTTGGCTGTTTGAAAGCTTTAAAAGCTAAATCCAGATTTCAAGTCGTAAATGTCATTTTATCTCCATTATAACTAATAAATGTTACCAAATTTTGAACAAACAATGATCAATATACTTGAAATATTGTTAGTCCTCTTTGCATAAATAAACAATTGGCTGCACGTTATTGCTGTAGAAGGAATTGTTATTTATTATGCCATTTAACAGAGATCTGCTAATATTCCCAAATTTATTAAAGTTATTATTGAAAATCACAGAGAAGAAGTCACTGCTTACTTAGAGACATCAGGCTGTATGAATTTATTGGTTCCAAAATCGTCCCTAAAATAATTCAAAAATCCTTGCAGAATAGAGGATTGAACTTCGTCGTCCTCCATAACAAGATACTCCTCGAAGTTGGGAAGCGCTCAAACATTAATTTCCTAGTGCATCGGTTGGTTCTATGAATTCGGATTCTACTAAATTTACATGTATTATGTTGTGTGTACCTCCGAAATAAGCAAAGAACTTTGTGCTGAGCTTTGTAACTCCAGCAATAAGGTCAAGGAAAATTAAATTAACTTTTCGTCATAAACTTTAAGTGGTTTTCGCAAGAAAATTTATTTGCAAAATGCTGAAGCGGCGGATGTTGCACGTACAGAGAAGCAAGCACAACATTGTTGCAATAAATTCCTGCATACTTTATTATTATTCAGATAATATTTGATTTAAATTTTATAGCCAAAGATGTGATTCTCCGCCGCTCTAGCCCGTTCAAGCACTCTTGCATATTTCGTGGGCTATTCAAAATTTATTGAGAGATTCACAGAAAATGTAGTCGGATGAATTTGCTCCATGTAAAAGGGTCAGAAAATAAGACATTAAGTGCGAGAAATAAGTATGCCATGAAAACAAGGCCACAAAATGTTCCTTAGTGGAGCAATTGAAACAGAGAAATATTTGTTTTGCCGTAGAACTGGAGTAATTTTGCAAACAGAACACAGAAGCTGGGAGAGCATAAATCTTTTAACTTTATCACAAATGAACTTTGAAAATTTCACTCGTTTCCGACCCTTCCCTTCAGGTACACACACATATTTTCGGGAAAATTACCCCAAAAATCCTATTATAGCACGCGAAGACGAACCGGAGGCTTGATGCACGGCAAATCATCTACAACAAAAATAAACAACCGCATGCCACGGTAATGTTTGGTCTTACCTTAAATGTGTCTAACAACAAGATTTATATCCTATTGTACAGGCTCAGAATTGTTGTAGGGTTTGGGGTAAAACATAAGCTTATCGTTGGCATTTTATCATCATTGTCGGTGTAGTTAAATGTATTTCAGGTGAATTTCTTTTCAAGGACTGCTCTAAAATATTCACAGTTGGAATTGATTCGTTATTCATGGAAAATTTGTGGGAAAAGCAAGTACCAATAAGACGACATCCAAAGAAGGAAAATTTACAAAAATGAATAAATATTTATCGGGTTCATTTATTTGCACAAATTTTAATAAAGTTGTTCGAATTTAAATTACCTGGCAAGAGTTCTAAAGAGCTGGGAAGGAATTTTTGTCTTTTGCGAAAAATTTCACGTCGTGATTTTTCAATTCGTAAATATTTAATTTAATGGAGAACTGCATGACAAACACAAAAATGGGCAGATTTCTTAGCCCATGCCGACATTGTTTGTAATATCTCGTTTTATAATTTATTCTTAAATAAAAAAAAATAGCTTATCGCTCTTTCCTTGTCCAATACTGTCTCTGAATCTACACATACATACATATATACGGAAACTTATAAGTCATCAATATTATTTTAACATGAGATACAAATAGCAATCGTAAGATTAAGTTTTTATTTCACAATTAAATATATAATATCCATCATTATCAATAATAGTTTGCCATCCTTTTTGCAAGTTTTCAATCCTCTTCTCAAAGATAAATTTTGTTTAGGGGTTGATTCTAGTGTCTAGTCTGAAGAAAGCCATTAATATTATCATATACGATCCATTTTTCCATCTCTCGTAAAGATCCTGGTTCGAAATGATTATTGCGCAATCTGGTGAGCTAGGTATAAAGTGCAAACTGTAAGTTACTGATCCTTGTTGACCTCAAATAATTGATATGAAATACATATACCTTGACTAAATACCTTACCAATTTCATATACATATATGTCTTAATATATTAAACTGTGGTATTAATTAAAAATTTTACTCCACTATAGGTTTTAAGACATTATTAATTCAGATAGGTCATAACCATTAGTAGCAAATCTTCGAACCTAAATTGTTGTTAACTTTCAGCAAAAGTCCGAAAATGCCTATCACAAATGAAACTGGATACAATTATGAACACGAAAATGAAACAGGATACAATTATGAACATGATCCACTCCTTTATTGCTAGGGAAATTGCCTCAATGTAATCGTTTGAATGACAACATTGAGGCAATCCCAAATTCGATGCTCAAAAAACTAAAGTAATGGTCATCTACAAGAACACCATTGATACCTGTCAATTTGCACCTGTTGTTGTCAATGATTCCATAATTCCATTTTCTAGGCAAACTAACACGTTCTCTGCCACAGGTACCGTTTTCAGTACACGTTTCTCTTAAATGAGAATATCCCAAGTAATTTAAATGTATATGGGAGAGTTGCGCTCAGTGATTAAAGTCTAGCAAGGAACATGTTAAGGCTCTTAGTGTTGTCATCAATAGCACACTAACTTGGACTGATCACATTAATGCCATCGTGGGAAAAGTATATGCCACTCTTAGAAGGCTTAGAGCCTCTGCTTATTTTTCTCCCACTACAACGCGTCTTGCTCTGGTTAAGTTTAATCTTAGCCTTGATTACTTATGCCTTTATTATATTCGCGAAATTGGACTCGGTGTCCCAGCGTCACCTTAATGTGGCTTTCAGCTCATCTGTGCGCTATATCTACAGCGCTTTGATCACGTGGCCAACTATGCAATTCTAGTTCTTGGTTACCCGTTTGATGTCTATCTTAAGGTCATAAATTGTGTATATCTTTATCGGCTTATACATGCTGGTGAACCTGGGTATCTGATTTCTAGGTTACACTTTCTGTTCTCCCCCAGAACCAACAATTTAGTTGTCCTCAGATATTTCTATGTGCAGTGTGGAAAACAGTTCTTTGTTCACGCCGTTAAGCTTTGGAATCGGCTTCCAATTGAGATAAAATGAATTTCGTCGATGAGCAAATTTAGCGACAGCATTACCAATTTCTTTTCGACCTTTCCTAATTACTAGAAATTAAAGCAATATGTCTATAAGGCAATAACTTCTTCCCTTTCCCTTTCCTCTCTCCCCTACACAAAACTCTCCTTTTCTTTGTATCCTTCTCCTCTTCCTCAGAATGTAATACTTAACTTGGCCTTCTTGGTGATGTTACGTAAACCTATGCACCTCCTCCTAAGAAACGAAGCCGTTCTCTTGAGGTGAAGTTTTGGCCACAACTCTCTAGAGGTTGCGGAATGGATGAAAAATGACCCTCAACTTTGACTTGTTGTGCACTAGACCACTATTGTTTCTCCAAAAATCGAACGCCATATTTTTGAAATTAAATTAATTTAGCAACATAAATAAACATAATTTTTTAAATTAATTAAAAAAAAAACAAATATATTGTTCAAATCCACTTTAATTGTCAACTTCTGAGAATCGGATATATTTCTTATTCATTACTGTAAAACTACCATAGATGCCCTCTGTGAAATTTATGGGATAAGACAAGTTGATAACATCTTCATGAGGATAAATAGATACATCCAAATTTTCTGAAGCACATTCACATAGGTAGTTAGAAATCGGAAATGACTTCAGGTATGAAGATATATTCACAACCCCCTTAGTGTTATCATCGTCTGTAGAAGAATCATTTCGGTCATCTGTGTTTTGTAAACAATGGTGTGTTTTCTTTTTCAGGTAAGTTGATTTGAAACTGCTTGCAATACTTTTGTGAAGTGCATTGGAATACTCTTGACCATCAATATTAGAACTTTTGCTTTTGGTGTCTTCATTTGTGTCACTGTCATGATCGCTGCCTTCTTTTGTTGTAGGACTGGATAGGGTTTCTAGCTCCTAAATTTGATAAAAGTGCAAAAATTTAAATATAACTTCTAATGTAAATATAACTTCTATTTTCTTACCTTCACTGATTCTTTGAATAAACTTTCCCGACTTTCCATTGTTCTATTTTTTCCAAAAAAGGCAAGGCACTAGAAAAAATACCACCGTAACACTTTCAAAATACTTGTGCTATATTCAAATAACCTCGACTCGAATTTTTCAAATATCACCTAATAACTCTTGCTGAAAGAATGAACTGCTCTCATATGCAACCGGTCACCTCAAAATCTGTATACAACTCCACAAGTATAGTCCTCACCAGGATTTATATACAGATCATGGCATTTTCATAAATTTGTGGATAATTTGCAAAGTTTAACCGCAGGTCAAATTAATAAAAATCCCTAAAATAAATCCATAAACTGGGTTAAGTTCAATAACCATACTCCAGAGAAATCTTTCTGCTATTTCCAATGAAATTATTGATGAGATAATGAGATCCTTTGCAAACAAATGGATAGAAGTAGACAAAACCGATTTACTGGGTCAAGAAAGGTGGCTAGAGGTTAAAGGGACGCATTTACGACAACAATTATTCCCTTGCGTTAAAACCAATCATTTCGAATACCTGGAATTTGAAAAATAATGGACTCGTAAAAAATATGCAAATTACCTTACCCTAAATCCTTACCATAAACACATTAAATGTTTGTGTCTTTACGGAATCAATTAAAATGGAAGATGTTTTTTTCTTAGTAAAGATATAAATGTCCAGGAAATATCTGGTAGATAAACTTTAATGAAATGAAAGGTTCATGAAAACATATGCAATTTTCTTGTTAGATTTTATAATTCTGTTGCCTAGGTTATTGTTTTATACCCAAAAATTCATTGGCAGGATGTCATGCTAATCACGAAATTTCCAGGGTTCTTATTGAATGACCAATTTAGTGAGCAATTTCTTCTTATGTTATTACAACAGTGCATACCTTCCTTTTGCGGAAGGATACCTGATTTTGATAGAGCCTACTTGGAAATTATTTATCTGAAACTTACTGGATGTATTGGACTTTGGAGATAAATTACGAGGCAAACGTCTCCAAGTCCGTCTGGTGTAACATGAAGATCTATCAGTAATCAATTGTGGGCTTCTTGACTGATAGTTATAAATTATTTATTTTCTGAAACGGCCTGGATTTGTTTTGTTATATTTATATTATTTTTATATTCAATACAACGATGTAACCAGGCTTAAAGTTATCTTTAAACATATGATTGGAGATACTCGATGCATAAGAAAAATTACAGAAAAACATCCTGAGCAGAAAGGCAGATGATCAAATTGACTTGCTGTGATTGAAACACCTTTTTTTATTTCACATTGAAAGAAATATTCCATTTTCCAGTTGTATTTCTAACTTGAATTTCCCCCTAGAATTTAATAAAAAAAATTCTTTTAAAATTCACATATTTATTCTAGATTTTATTAAAAGTTTAAAGAATTATTTCCAATCACATCGTATTTAATATTAACATATTTTATTTCGTTCCACCCAGCACAACAGAAAGTTGCGGAAACAAAACCTTAATCTTTCTTCACTTTCCCCACCAAATTTCCAAAGCACATCAAAACTTTTAACGGTGCTCATTACCTGTTATCTATTTAGGTTTATTGTTAAGCTCTTTTATTACTAATTTCTTTTCTGAAAAGTGAAAAGTCCCTGGCTATCATTTACAGAAACTTTGTACCTAGATACACATAAAGTAAGAATAAAACGAAATAATTTATCAATGGAAACAAGGCCAGATTCTGGTAAGTAGAGCCCTTAAATAAATGACAGTAATCCAGAAGGATAACGAGGTCTCATTAGAAGAAGTTTCAATCATTTTTCTAAATGATAACTATATCTACCAGCCGTTTTTATCTATTCATAAATGCGAACTGTTATCCAACCTTGAACATAGGGAAGCAAAATTCATTAGGAAATATTCGAAAAATAGCTCGTAAAGTATATTCACTTTCTAGACATTACAATTGTAAAAAAAACTGACTTTGGATATAAACCTTCACATGTTGAACAAAAATAATATTTTTTAAGTGCGTCTGCCTATGAATCTACCTTCATATTTCGTATAATTAGGAATACAATATTTTAATGATTTATTAGAGAGCTGAACAAAATCTGATGTAATAATTTAATATTTTCTCATGATCCTTTGGTTTAGGCAATTTGAAGAAGGAGATGCGAAAAATTACAGAATTAAATGTAATAGACACTGATGAATATTGTATTCAGTTTTGAGAAGTAGCTATAAAGAACTTTTTCACCTGGTTATAATAAAAATACGTTATGTATATTATTTACAAGATTTTCAAATATAAATACAAATCCAAAACCAGACATTTCATAGCATCTGTATGAGAAAAGATGTTGCTCTCACCGCCTTTAAAAGAATGGCTTATTGGAAGTTTCATTTTCAATTTACAACCCCAAAGTTTTTGTAGAAAAATAATTTTGGGACGCAGATGTCCATAAAATCTCAAAAAAATAACCCAGAAAGTTGGAAGGATAGTTATAAATAACTATAGCTCGTAATCATGCACATAATTCATCAGCAGTGGATTTCGCAGTTTGACTTTGAATCTTTATTATATCTTTCATAATAGTCTAATATGCAGCTTCTCACTAGCTGGGCGTTGACGAAGACGTAAGGGTTCTCAACACTGCGCTCATTGACTTCTATGATACCTCGTGCCCCGTAAGGTTGATAAAAAGCAATTATAAAACTTCGTGGCTTACGCCTGAACTCAGGGAGCGAAGATTGATTATTCGGCGTCTATGTAACGGAGCAAAAAGAACAAAAATACTCAATCTAAAGGCTGCTCTGGAAAACGTACTTATGGTGCTAGCCATCGCCTCAAACGAAAATGAAGTGGCATAGGGTGCGAAATATACTGAACTTCGGAAATACTAAAATTCCATCCACAAAGCCAAACGACAATCCAGGAAACTCTTCTATCTATCTAACTTTCTATCCAAAGCACCCTTCTTTTCAATAAGAACGGAGCAGGAACTAATTCGATGGAACAACCCCTAAAGATTCTAATGAAAGGCCACTTTCCAGACTGTTTTAACCATACTATGAACGAGACCGGAACTGAACTTAGCGAAGATTACGTCGGTTTTATAAGAGCCGACAAGTTACAATGGATCATAAACTCTTTTAAACCATTTAAGTCACCAGGTAATGATGGCATTTACATCTACAGCAATAAGCTAACTTACTTGTCAATAGATTGACATACCTGCACGGAGAGTCCCTTCTATTTACCAACAAAAAGAAAATCCCCCGGTAACACTGACATCTATTGGCTCCATTCAGTAGGAATTAAAAGAGAGCGTAAGGTATCTGAATATAAATATCAGGCTGAAAACCACACTTTCAGGAAAGGACGTAGCCTAATCAATCTGCAGAAAAGCAGTAAGGGACACAAACAACGGATGATGGCCTGGTTATATAACAGTGTCACTGTTGTATGATGGAAAGCTCTGAAAAGAAAACGCAATTATAAAATCTTGGAGTGCACAGCTTCTTGAAAGCACATCAATACAAAGTTGGCAGCTCTAATTAGGCCGAGTGTAGGGGATACGAACTTTTGACGCACTTTTTATGTCAATTTTCATTACTTTCGGCAAAAACATATAGATATATGTTAGTAAACTAAATAATGAACAAAACAGTAAAATTTTATTCCCACCATTCTTGTTAAATTCCACAACACTGCATCCTCCTAGCTTTTAGGTAGTATTTTTCACTTTCTAATTTGGGTTGGGTGCAAAAAAAACCACACTAAAGAGCTGAGTAATCAGAGCTGGTCTTGCGAGATGGCCCCAATATATGTTTTTAATAAAAGAATGTTTGTAGAATACTATATTGAAATATTTTTGGCATGTTTGGAAATATTTTACAGAAAGGACGAAATTTTCAACCGCATTTGTAACATTTTGCGAAAAATTCCCTAGCATACATTTTAAAATAAATTGGCAGATTCAGAAACACCCAGAATTGACTGATGTGGTAAAAGTAAAGTTCATAAAAGCACAATTTATCCTTTTTCCAGATTTAATTCGAAATTCTCGACTTTACGTTC